>JAVJIF010010231.1:0-140134 GCA_038442645.1 Agave tequilana
AATCATTGACCACATATTATCTGATCACTTGATGATTCCCACTAGGAATCTTCCTTATGGGATGATCCTCACCCGACTCTTTAAACACTTCAAAATCAACTCATCCGATGAGAGAGTCGTAACCATTGGTATCAACAACACCCTCTTGAAGAGGATGCATATTGGTGCTCATGTCCAGGCTCCTTCCTATCCTTTCTCACCCCCAGTCCAATAGTTTGTCCCTGGTTCCTCTTCTTCAGCTGCTGATCCATATGCAGGTATGATGACCCAGTTGTGTGACCTCTCACTTCTGATCACTTCTTCCACTGATAGGATACTTGCAAGCCAGGAAGCCATGCGAAGAGAACAACAAAACGATATGGCATACGTGTGTTCCTCCATCAGGTACCTTCAGCGGTGTGAGGACTATCACCTCTCCAGGAACGATTGGCATGTTCCAGTTCCAGATGCTTATGGACATCCTCTCTCTCCGACTGGTTCACCATTTGACCCGTAGAAGGCCCCTCAGGATGCTTCTATAGCTTATCAACCAGTTGTGAAACCTGAAGAAGATGTTGATGAAGAAGATGATGCTTGATTTTTGTTGTATGCTTAATTCCTCCCCCTTTTTTTTATGTATGTCAAAACAGGGGAGAAGTATCTAGTAGCAATAGAGTTATTTTTGGGGTTGGACATCTAGTTGGTATTGTGCTATTGTAGTTTGTCATATTATTGGACATCTAGTTGGTATTGTGGTATTGTGCTATTGGATATCTATTTTTGTTTTGACTCTGTGTCTTGATATTTTTGTACTTCATTGGTATATTTATTTTGTTTTGTTTACGTTTTGTATCTTTGTGTTTGTTATCTTTTGTTACATTGGTATTGAACACCTCATTTGGAGGTTGGAGGTCACGGATGGATGGAAGAAAATATTTATGCATATGTTTTTATTTTCATATCTTAGTTATGCATAAATATGTTGCATAGAGCTTGTATATTGAATTTCACATACTCACATACCTATGCTCAAAATATACCAATTGTGTCACTTATTGCATATCTTATTATTTCAAATTACCTGTCACATTCATTATGTATGCACATATTTAGGTGGAGCTTCATTTGAAGCCTCCTCCAACTTTATTTTAAAATAACTCCATGGGTTTGGCCATCATCAAAATGAGGGAGATTATTGGCCCAAAAGTCCCTTGCCCAAGTTTCGATGATGATAATCCCATGAAGTTATTTAATCTAACATTTGCATCTATATAAGTTTCAGGAAAAAGTCTGATTTCATGATAAGATTTAGCTTCAACTAAAAGACTTACAAGTTCATAAAGCACTCAAGACGATTATCCCAGAGCCAAACTATCCATATTGAAGTTGAAAATCAATCCAAAGAGACAAGCTCAAAGGAACTACTTTTAGGCAAAGAAAAGAATTTTTCTTTATTTCTTTTTGTAAAGAATTTAGCTTGTCAGAACTAAGAAGTGGTATAGTTATTAGCTCTTGAGATTCACGCCCGCACACATACACACAAAACATCATTTAGATTTGTGTTTTACAAATGGCTGAATTGATTTCAAAGTTTATAAAATGATTTTCGTTATGAAAATTATTTCATGCTTATTAAAGAAATTCTATATTTTATTAAAACATATATCCTATCTTGAATTTTGTGTTTGATACTTAGTATCATAGTTTTGGACTTTACATAAATCCCATGAAAAATATTGCACATCATTTGGATTGAAAAATATATCACTTTCTTTGAAATATATTTCATATTTTTCAGAAATTGGTATTTTTGCCCTCAGCCGGTCGACTGGGTGGTCGACCGACGTGCATAGAAATTTGATGTACACATCAGTCGACCAGGCAGTCGACCAACTGGAAGCACTTTGTTCTTGGTTAGGATCGATCGATCGACTAGTCGACCGACAATCCCCAACTGTCAAAAATATGACTGTTGGCGGTCAATCGGGTGGTCGACTGACCTGACTGCTTTCTGTAGACTTTGCCTATAACGACTATATTGTTAAGAAGATATTTTATCACTATTCAAAAATGGCTATATTGGGTTCTCTCTGGATTTTTGATTACCAATATAAAGAAACCCTTTTGACCATTAGAAAATAATCAAGAAAACTAACAAAAACACTTTGAATCAAGAGAAAAACATTTTCATTCCTTTAGATCAAAATTTCCAAAGAGAAAGATTTCAAAAGAGAAAGAGTTCTTCACCTCAAATATTTTTGATTCTCTACTTGCTTTTGATTCTCACATTCCATTTAGTACAATCCTTCAAGCTAAAACCCATCTTGATTATGGGATTGCTATTGTGAGTTATTTTGGTAATCTTCTTTGTTGTTATTAAGAAGAAGTGTAAAGGTTGAGGCCTCATTCGAGCTTGCGGGTTCGACTATTATAAGGTGTAGAAGACACCGAGTGAGAGGACTTACGGGTCCGAATTTGTTCTTAAGGGAACATGTAGAGTGGTAATCTCGCGGGATTAAATTTTAGTAGAAACCCTTCACGCAGTGAAGGCGAGGACGTAAAGCAAGTGGCTTGAACCTCGAAACAAATCTCTCATGTTTGCGATTGCTTATCTCTCTCTTCCTTATCTCTTTACGTCACTCTCTCTTTAAGTTGCATGCTATAATTGCTTTTCTTTTATTGCAAATCTCTATGTGCAAGTGACTATTTGAGTTGTAGATTGGTATTTCCTTGTATTGCTAGACTTAATTTTTAATTCCATATTATTTGTCATTTATCCTTAGCCATCACATATTCACCCCCCTCTAAGTGATTTACACATTTTATCACTCGCTACATTACTTTCTAACGATCCTGAGTTTGCATGCCTAGGTTGAAGATCTAAGATATCGTAGCACCTGATACTTCACGGGATGTGAATAGGAGAGTCATCATCTATAATATTTATAGGTATTTTTATTATTCTGTTTTTATTTTCTTATTTGTCCCTATTTTCATATCAATCATGATCACTTGCCCCTTTTGCAGGTATTCTTGTACTTATTTAATGCTGAAATATTTGTGCATATTGTATTTATTTCCTGTACTGAGGCTTAATGTGTATACGAGGGGTATTTTTCTCGCATATATGCATCACCGACTCTCGTCACGTCCTCGCTATTGTATATTTTGGGAAGCGGGGCATGACATCAGTTTCATAGCTAGAATGTTTGGTAGATATTAGCAAAATCCTTTTGGATTCAATGGCAAGCTGTAAAGAAAGTTCTTCGTTACTTGAAGAGGTCTAGAGATTTTATTTGGTACACAGGAGATCTGATACATTTGAAATTGTTGGCTATATAGACTCAAACCTTGTAGGAGATAGAGATACATTTGAAATTGTTGGCTATATAGACTCAAACCTACTATATAGACTCAAACCTTGTAGGAGATAGAGATACATTTGAAATTGTTGGCTATATAGACTCAAACCTTGTAGGAGATAGAGATGACAGAAAATTTACTTCAAGCTACATTTTCTTAGCAGCACAAGGTGCAATCTCATGGAAATGTAGGAAACAGGAGCAGACTACCTCATCCACTATGGAGGTAGAGTAGCTTGTCATAAAGCAATTAAGTATGCTATTTGGCTCAAGCAATTCATCATAGAGTTGAAGATAATAGATTCAATCCAAAGGCCTCTTATCATTTTTTGACAACCAAGTTGCTGTCAAGTATATCCAAAATGATTAAATCAGCAATGACACTAAGCACATTGATCTCAAGTATCATTATGTCATTGATTTTATGGAGAGGAAGCTTATTGACACAGTGCATAAGTTTATACTGGAGAATATTGTAGTCCCACACACCAAAGGACTTTCAATGACCACCTTACAGGGACATTGTGCAGGCATGGAGTACTAGAGTCATTCTGATTATTGTCTTTTTGAGTGGGAGTTTTTATGTCAGTTTTTCAGTAATGCCATTTATGTTTTTAGCACATCCTATATTTCAATTTCATGAGATTTTTCTCAGACAGTTATTATGATGACATATAGTTATTATATGGTATTTTTATTTCAGTTGATATCATTAAATGTGCATTTATAATGTTAAACTTAAAGTTATGCAATTGCACAAGTTAGAGTATAAAGTTTCTTTAGAGAAGACTATTAAGAATTCTCAAGATTACTTGGGCTGGATGTAGGTAGACTCCACGACCTTAAACATTCATCTCAATATGAGCGATAGTATTCGTATGACGATCTTCTAATTATTTAGGTGACGTGTGTCTGGTAAGCACACGTTGCAGGATACTTATGGAAATGAATTATACATACTATTTGTACATTTGTCATATATGTACTAAACTCTACCAATAAAGTATTCTGTTGAAAGCTATTAAGATCATTAGCTCGAAAGTCCACGATACAAATTAGACAAAAGTATAAAGCTTGATCGAATTTTGTCCATGAACCGTGCTAGTCATCTTCTCAGTCGCAGAGTGCCAGTAGTTTGAGTGCACCTTGACTAATGATAAATTTCATGTTTGGGTTTTTTCAAAATCAAAGAATTGTCATCCGCTTTTAAAATAGAATTGTGATACGAGATATTAAATATTTTCAAATAAATATTTTTTCAAAATTTCAGTCGGGTGTGTCTCTAGTGGGAGATTATAAGATATTTTCTGATTCGATCCATACCCTATTTTCTATCCCATATTAAAATACACGTGCAACTTATATTAGTCAATGTATTAGGTGTATTTAATAGGTATCTCTTCTAAAGGTTCTCTACAATTCATAATATATATCCATGCATATTATTCTGATCCATACATAGGAGCAGTTGATCTTTTGCTATAATATATAAATTCTAACATTATTAAGTTTTGACAAATTTGTCTACTAAAATAAATACATTGTTCAACTCTTCAGTAATGAACAAACACAAGGATTTACCACTTGTACGTTGTACTCAATCTTTTAAAACAACAGCGCTAACATTTAGATATTTCCCATTCATGGCTACGTTCATGACATGCATTGCCGCATATTCCAGAACACAACCACCCCGCCCCCCCCCCCCCCCCCCCCCCCCCCAAAACAATTCCATTATGTAATATAGTTTCTGTTGTTATTATCTAAGTATCTTTCCATCAAATGGGTTTGGCCATGGAGCACCAGCTGATGCTAGTCTGGCTTCACTATGTTGACGTTATGTTTCTATGATTAGTTTCAAACTGATGCTAGTTGCCGACAAAAAGCTTGGAGACAAAAAGCTTGGAGAGCTGGAAACGATGACTGTTTGGGAACAAAGGAAGCTCATAATAGAGCTACATCAAATAGGTTTTTTGAACCAATAATTTAACCATAGCACGAAGAATTCCTCTTCAGTCTGTACTATTTTTCTTTATTTATTTATTTAGATTTATCTTGAATATCATTCTTAAACAGTTTTAGGGATTTGATGTAGTTCATCCATTTCAGGTGGAGTCTAGTAGTCATTTATTGTGATCTTTGTCAGCAAAGCAGGGCTGCCTGTTTCATGCTTGTCCTTGGAGTTTTCACGTGCACAACTTACAATACTCATTCTACGTCAATTTCAACTTCAAGATCAGTTTCACCTTTGTGCAGTAATAATGATCAAAGTTGACTTCATATTGAATTTTATTTCATTCATAGCACAGACCAATTAAGGACTTTCTCATGCAATTTGCTTTTCCCAACATATCGAACTTTTCATCTCTTATTTGATTGCTTATGCATTGCCAGCATTTGGTTATGAATTTCATCTCTTCCAGTTATGTTTCTTCTTATCCATCCATATTTACAACTGAATTCTAACCTTTTTATCCATAAATCACTTGTCTTTCTTGATTTCTTGAAATATATACTTGAGATCTATTGATGTGGAGTCTAGTAGTCATTTATTGTGATCTTTGTCAGCAAAACAGGGCTGCCTGTTTATGTCTCAATTGAATTATTTCACAAACAAAAAGAAATTTATGTCTCAATTGAATTATTTCGTTGCAACACCCGGGGGTGGACTGCGTATATATAACGCAGAGACAGCTTGCTTGGTAATTAATAGGCAGTGTGATGTTTTTCTATTTAAACTTTAGGATTTCAAATATATATGAGAGCTCAGTGTGCAAATTCTAAACCGACTCAAACTCTGAGAGTTTCACCCAGAAAAAGGAAACAAATATAACAAACAAACAGAATTTTTTTTCAAAAAAAGCTCCAAAATTAGCTGAGTGATTCTATATGAGATTTTACAATATTCCGCATTCAGGAATAGACTTTATAACCACTCGGGGGCTACAACATAATTTATGCAGCAATGGACCACCAAGTTTGTTCACAAATTGGTATCGCTGTACGGGCATCAGAGTTCCTTAACTAACAAGAGAATAGAATTCATTTAAAAATAAAAAAAATTGGCAGATGAAGAAACACGAAGGAACTGAATAAGAGTTGAAATCATTCTGTTAGAACTAAATGTGAAAAGAAAAATGCTTAACATGTAAAGAAATCTGCTTACATCTAAATAGCAGTTACAGTAACTTTAACATCTTTCATGGTGGGAACAAAAAAGTTCGTGTCAGAAAAATACAATCCAGGAAGAAGAAAACTCTATCGACCTATTCTGTTTCAATCTCTCATCTCTATAATCAAAAACAGGCAGCAACAGAAACAGCCAACAACCTCTCATGCTCTTACACCGGCACCGATTCAGTTATTACTTGTTTCATCCGAATTCACAAACGCAAGCCAGTTCTCACCCTCGACTCCATTGCTACCTGCAGGCAAGCCCCAGATACTCATGGTTTCATTCTCTTTCAATTTACTACTGCTGAGAAAACTTGTATAACCCACGCCCATGAAACGGTAAGTGTGGGCGCTGTCTAGGTACTTGAGGATCAGGTCGTGCTTGTTGCCCTTCTTGTCCAAAACCTTCACGGGCACTGCATTTATACGAGATTGTTCCGCAAGCCGCTGCAGAGGCTGCGTAGCCTTCTCGATGTCAGCTTGGGTAAGCTGGAAACGATGTTGCTCCGGTTTGGCATCAGACCGAGTGACCCTCTTGCTCAGGTACAACTCAGGACGAGTCACACCCATATGAAAGGCTACCTCCAACCATCCTCCTCTCTCTGCCGCCTCTGGGGAATGCAACCTTTTGTACTGGCTCCCGTTGTCAGACAAGTCCCCAACCTTCTGCTTCCCTTTCTTCAGATACACTTCTCTTTGACGATTTTCTTCTTCTTGTTGTTTCTCTTGAGAAGACGATTCTGTAATTCTCAGTTTGGTATTTGCTATTGATTCATCTGCAATCTCCTCTGTTGCCTTTCGCTTCTTGCTGTGTAAGAAGCACTCTTCGGTAGTGCAGCTGCTACGACAGGAGCTGCCAAGGCTATTCTAGCTCCTCTTTTCCTTTAACGTCTTTTCCGTACCCTCAGAACACGATGAAGTGCCTGGGATCGACAAACTAAGCCACTTCTCGCTGTTTGATCCTCTTGCTATCTCGAATAACATCTCACACTTTCTCAGACCAGGAAGCCTCAGCTTCTCTCGTTCTTGAGAGCCCATGCTATTGCCGCTGCGACAACTGCTCTCGCTTGCATGATTCCCCTTCTTCAGCTCCATCTTTTGTTCATCATAAGAAGAAGAAGATGAACCTGGGCTTGAGAGGCTAATGAACTCCTCCACAGTCGATCCCCTTGCCCTTGCCAAAGCTATCTCCCACTTCTTCAATGCTAAGAGCCCCTTCCTCTCTTGTTCCTGTGAGTCGAGGTTGTTGATGCTGCCGCTGCGCTCTCGTTGTGGATTTGATGTATAATCAGACTTTTTTTCTTCGCCAACTTCATAACAAGACGAGCTCAAAGCTACAGTGGTTGAGAGGCTCAGCCAATCTTTATCGGCAAGCGTCTTCATAATCTCAATGGACTCAGCAGTGTCCAGTTTATGAAAGAACGAAGAAAAGACTTGTTGTTTTTAACAGAGAGAAACAAGACACAATCGGACAATTGTTTTTGAAGGTAATTTTAGGTTTTTGTTTACAATATATAGGAAAAGGTGTTTCTTATATCTTCTCCAATTAGGAAACGGATTGCAACTGTTAAGTGTTATAACAGAGTAATATGACTCCAATTAGGAATCAAATTCACTAGCAACTCCATGTGTTATTACAGAATAACTGTCTCCTATTAGGAAACAAAGTAAATACAAAACAAAATTAGGAAAGCCAGCTAACCAATCGGAAGTTTCATGGAGAACCTGTTTACAACATCACCCTCCAACCCTAGACTCTCTTAGGTTACACTGCTATCGCCGAGGACTTGGTTCAGTTCTTGTAGCTGCTGATGAGGGTGATGAGGATACTTCTTTCCCTATCCGATGTGGGACTACTTCTTTGGATTTCTTCTTTTTGTTCTTCCGAGGCTCATCATCACCTTACTTTGTTTCATTCCCGCTGTGCTCCTCCTATGCTTCTACTTCTTTTTTCTCCTTGTCATCGCAGACTGCTACTACTTTGCAAGGCTGGCTCGATACTTCACCAATCGATAACGCTAATGATTTCTTCTTGGGCTTCTTTTCACATTTCAAATCAATACCCAGCTTGAAAAAACTCGAAATCAACGCAGAAAAAGGATAGTAAGAAGGAAAAAAAAAATTCACCAAAAGCTTGCTTTATTGCTTGAGGAACTAGTGGATCAAAAGTGACGGGAAAGCGAAATATATAGGCTCTGTTTCTCTTTCCCGTCTAAAAGAAAAAAGGGCAGAGGGAGGTAGAGTGCAGTTGTGGCCAACTTCCAGTAAACTCCTAAATGCATGATTTTGTTAGAAGACTACTAGTTTCTTGTAAAATTCTGAAAGCTGGACAAAAATTGCTTTGGCATTTGATCTGATGTGGCATATTAATGAAAATTATTAAAAATTTCGATAAACAGCAAGCACGATGAAGAAACAGATCCATTTGCACGGCATGAGAGCAAGAAAAAAGGAATATCTCAAGAGAAATTTGAAGAAAAAGAATGATGCCACCAGCTTCATTGTATTCATCATTGTCTGTATCAGCTGAAAATTTGAATATACTAATGACTGCTTGATTTATAGTTGTTTAATTCCAGTAGGATATAAAGTTTGCAATATGTCGGATCAAGAGATTGAAATATGTAACCAGACTTTGCCATCTAAAACTAACATAATTTGTCTAAGGACCTTCAATCCATTAATGGAACAATTAAGGGACATGAAATGTCAATTACACTACTCAAGCACATCAAAATTGAAGAAATAAAAACACGGCTCAAAAAAAATAATTGGCATTGAAGAGAAACAAATATCAATATCCTCGTAAATACGTCTGACTTAAATATTAATGCAAAATCTGTGTAATCCTATTAACAGCAAGTGTGACAGACCTATCCATCATGAGTATATCTAGATCATTAAATCTCTTTCTAGTTCATGCTTAACTATAAAGAGAACTGTTGTTCCTTTGATGTTAGGCTCTACTCCTACTCCTTGTTTGGAATTAATCCCCAGTGATATACAGACAACTCCATTTCTTCAATTATCAGATTTCGTTATCAACTATTTGGTTAATTGCATTTCTAAGTTTGCTTTGCTTGGTTATGTGTCCCATTTGTTACAATCACGAAACATTTGCTTGCTTTCAATCATTTTAAATACATGTTAAAATTTGTTTTCCTCTAAAATCAAATTCTTCCAATATGATAATGGGGTTGAGTTTGGTACTTCTAGTAGTTTTGGCAACTTTCTAACGCAAATGATTATTCATTCACCAACTCCCTTGTCCTCACACGCCTTAACAAATCAAAATTGTTGAAGGCAAACATCCTCGCATTGTGGACCGTCACGAAGTTGACATTGTTCGCACCTTTCTACAACATACATTCAAATGTTGGGTTGAGGCCGTTTAAATTTCTGAGTGTTGATAAATCAATTATCCTCTCGTATTTACAACTGATCTTCCAATACTATACTTTTTTCTAGAAAACCACATGGCTCTGTTTGTTCTTTTTTTTCCCACAGTTACATCCTTGGAACAATTATAAGTAGGAGCTGACATCTACTTTATATTCTTTGGAAATTTCTCCCAACAAAAGGTTACAGATGTATAACCATCTCTACGGGTCACTTCTGAATGAGTAAAAGTCCAATCATTGATACTTTCCCATCTAACCCAGATGTACCTGGCATTCCTCAAAAAGCACTGTTATGGCCCCCCCAATTTGGCATCCACTGATGAACCACTTGGCTCTATTGCCGTACTCAATTACTCATCACTATGCGCAATGCCAAATGAATAAATGGCCTCCATCACCCCCTCTAATGGGCTTCCTCCAACCCTCCAATTCCGATCCAGTGTTCGATCATATTAAAGCTCTAGAGTTTAGCAGATCCTTGTATGGAGGAGGGGAAGGGGACAGAGTGGGTTGAGTTTATAAGAGAGCTAAGATATGATGTGTTAGTTGCGTTGGATGATGAGTCTTCTAAAATTAGACTTTGATGGAAGGTGGGTCTTCTTGCACTGGATTTTGGAGATGATTATCTAAAAAGGACTGGAATACAGTGGTAAGATTGCATGCTGCAGGTCTTGACAGTATAGGTCATCGTGTGAGATTGGTTGGTGGTTTCCTTTGGAGAAGCTTAGTTGGGTTTGTATTGTCGGCTCTTCATTTTGGCGTCCCCAGTCCCCCCCCCCCCACCCCCCACCCAAAAAAAAAAAAAAAAAAAAAAACCCCAAACATATTGTATCTTCTTATCTGTTATTATTTTAATAAAACTGTGGAGCTACGGCGCTGCTTTCTCTCAAAAAAAAAAAACTTCGATCACTTTCTTAGTGGCCCTCTAAATAGCTGCCGTTGCAACCGCATAGGATAGAGTATCCGATTATTAGGAGCTCAGAGGACTTAAAATCGTATCAAGTCTGGGAGATGATGAGCAATTTATAAGAAAAAAAGAACAAAAAAACAAAGATTTCCAGAACCTTAACCAAAAGATTCAGAGACAGAGATGAATTTTCTAGAAGAATGTGATCATATCTACAATGAGATCTTCTACTTATGTTCATCAACACTGTTTTCATGAGGTGTCCGAGGACGGGAGAATTGGTGAATCCTATTATTGATCAGGAAGTTCCAAAACTCACTCACTTCTCTTAATTTTAGATGAGAAAAAAAAATCTTAACATTTGAATATTCACAAGAAGGAAACTCTTCATGTTTGTAGAGCATGCGATATAGCCAGACAAATTCTGAGAAGTCATGTGAACCACTTATCAAAGAACTAAGGATTTTCATACCTTATAATAAATTAAATCCAAACAAGAAAAGATATCAATGGAAACTAAAATCAAAAGGAAGAGAACTTCTCTTTGACATTAAACAAGAACTACACAAGATAAAGTACCTTTCACAAAATTGAACACCGTCAAAAAATGAATTCAAGGAAGAAGAAAAGAGTTGGGTTGTCCAAATTAAGGATAGCAAATTTCAAAGTAAAATGAAGGGGGCTGATGTGATAGGAATGATATAGCACATCATTACTAAGCACGATGGAGCTCCTTCTGAGTGCATGAATCCATGATATCAAATTTCATGCATGAAATTCAATAAACAACAATCTGATGCACGGGTAAATAGGTAAACGAAAAAACAGTAAATGTAGGTATAATACTATAGGAAAACTCAATAGGTAATAAAGAATAATCATCATGTGTAAACCTTCCCTACAATGATTCTTTGAAACAAAAGATTACCTGAATCATGTGTCATGGGAAGTTGCACCAGTATTCATGCACATGTAGGATCAAATGCATTGTACATAGACAGAGCAGCAAATGACTGTAGCATCAAAAGAATATCGCTGCACAAAAGCCCAGGTGTTGGTCCACATAAAAGGACGCTTGACCTGCACGGACGTGTTAGAATATAACATATTACTCTCACCACAACTTCAATTTTTTGGTGTAGTGACAAGAACTTTAATACATTCAATTATTATCATCCATATTTCTTTCTACTTCCTCATTCACCTTCTCTCTTCTTTATATTTTTCTTCTCCTCAAATAAGCAAACAATTGAACACCTAGGAAATGCTTCTCTCAAACAAAAATAATTAATTAATTAATTAATTAATAAAAGAGGCAACAAGTCACTTTGAGTTTTCCAGATCAAAGGGGGTCCTCCTCGATATCGTTAATTGGCATCAAGCAATTTTAATTAACTTTAAAAGACACATAGAGAGCTTAGAAAGTGGACGATTCTCAAATTCAACAATTTTGCAACCAAAGAAGATGGGACATAGAAGAGCCAAAAATTGAATCTTCGAACTTAAAAGACAAGAAAACAAAGAATAACCAATAATTTGTAAAAGTGAACACAATAAAGCTCTTACCAGAATAGGAAATGATAGCATCCCTCTTAGCTCTTGCCTTGCTGATTCTCATTTTTATTTTATTTCCTGACCTTTCTTTCTTTTATTGGATTAGGCTTCTATAAAATTTCATTTTCTTTAATTGAGTCATTCAATGTTTCCCATAAGTTTCAAAGGACAAATGGTGCACGCTCATAATGGTATAGTGTTATAGAAAATTCATAGATAAAAGTACAAAACAGCCATGAAATAATGATATACAAAAGGAATCATCAGTTAAGAAATGAGATATTTGGCTCACATCTTTATTCTGGGCTTATTTCCATCCACCTCATAGTTGGGAAAGCTTCTCTCCATAAGTGTTCTCATCCTTGGCTTATCACAATCTTACATGGGATAGCGCAGAGTCCAATGAGTACAAATAATAAAACACAAAGAACAAGACAAAGATAGAATGAGAATGAAATTGTAGCTAACCTTCTTGATTGAGGAAGAGAAATGGAGCATATTTACAAAAGTAATTGGCTTATATGCTGCTAATATCTTGTTATAAGGAAGTTACTAGGTCATTTCCTGTGTTGATTTCAAGTAGATATAATTCCTTCAATTTTATTCTTAAGGGAGGTAGCACTTAGCATAGAACACCAACTCATCGAAACAAGCAGAGGTATTATTGTTTCACAAACATTGAACCTTATCTAACGGCATTTACTCAAACACCTTGCAATAAGAATTCTAGCTAGAACAGTGCCCTGTTCTCTAAAACATAATAGGACCTCTAAATAAAAGGATAAATCAAGATCTCTCACCTTTCTTTGTTACATTGTCCTTTTTCCCGATGAAACTGAAATGGTGAAACCCATGATGAATCATGCACACTCTTCATACTCCTCTCCATCATTAACAGCATCAGTATCATCCACATCAAACAATTCTTATCTCAGTCGCATCCCTTTCAGATTGGGTTCAAATTCGGGCTCCTTCTGAACGCATTTCGTCAAACATGTCGCAGGCTTTGTCGAGCCATGTGAGAGTAGTAGCAACACACGAGAATTGGGGAGGGCATGAGATTGAAGAAGGCTAGTGAGTCACAAGATGGGTGTGACAAGTAAGGATTATACATACTAATTCTTTTTGAGTCATTTTGCCAGCATGAGTTTCTTAGTAGATATCAATCTTTTAGTTCCACTACGCTCATCTGAAATCTCGTGCAATGTTTTGATATTTATGGTGTTACCAAAACAAGAAAGACATCAAAAAAAATCCAAAAGTATTATTGCAACAAAATATTACGTCTTATGGAAGTCATTTACACAAACACCTTGAAGCTAAAATTTACTGGACCATCACAATGCAATTTTCTGAAACGTAATAGGCTTTTTGAACAAAAGGAGGCATCAAGAGATTTCTTCTTTGCTTGGGAAATTGTTTTCTTCTTGACAGCAACAAAATTCATCATAGATCCTTCCCAATTTTCCAACTCTCCATCATCATTACCATCATCATCATATACTAGGAATCAGATTACAATTGCTCATTCTCGTCGGCATTTTTTCTTTGTCTATTTCTTATTTTCTTTGTTCCCCTTTACTTGTACATTTTATCTTCACATACTAATATGTTTCTCTACTTCTTTTTTTTTTTTTCCTAATGTCATATCCATTCAGTTAGTATCCTTTATATTCTCTCTATTTCCACAATCAATTAGTGCCATCCATAATAATTTTGCTTCCTCGTTCACCTTCTCTCTTCTTTATATAATGCGCATTCTTGTAAGCTCAACAAATTATAATACTTAATTAATTATCTATTTTTTTGTAAAAGGGGGCATTTCCTAGGCACTTTGAGGTTCTCAGGTCAAAGGATCCTCCTTGATAACCTTGAGTAACAATAAGCAAGAAATATGGAAATTAATACCTTGAAAATTCAAAGTTAAAAGAAAGAAAAAAAGAATATCAACAATTTGTAGAAGTGAACAAAATATGCTCTTAGCAAAGTAGACTACAAAAGATGATAAAACAGTTCAACTAGCGAACATAATAAAATCTCAGATTCTTTCCCTCGCAAGACTATTCTATGTTTTGTTAGATAGGGCACCTATGAAATTTTCATTCATGTTATTGAGTCATTCATTATTTCTCATCTACAAAGATGGACAAAATGCGCACAATTCATAATCTTATAGTGTTAGAAAATCCATATATGAAAAAAACGCAGCAACAGAAAAGACAGATAAAGCACTCATAACATTAAATATATACGGTAAAGATAAATATCAACAAAACAAATGAATCGTCCCTTAAGAAATGAAACTTAGATATACGGCTCAGATTTTTGTAAGAATTTGCACTTTCAGTTGTTGAGAAACTTCTCTCTGTCAGGTTTCTTATCCTTGATTTTCCTCATCCTTAAACACTTCAGCTCCGAATCTGAAAGTAAATGTCATAATACAGAGAACAAGATGAAAATAGAATGAGAATGAAAATGTAGCTTAGATTCTTAATTGTAGACAGAAAATGGAGCATGACTCCAGAAACAACGAGCTTGTATGCTTCAAAATATCTGGGTCACTAAGAGGTAACTGGGCCAACTTTGTGTGTGTGAATTTCTTGTAGCATATATTATTCCTTTAATTTTGTAGTTAAGGGTGTTAACATAGAACACAAACTTAATAAAAGAAGCAGCATATCCCATAGCAGAAGTATTATGGTGCTACAAAAATCATCACGCTTTCTAAGAGGCATTTAGACAAACACCTTCTGATGTAAAATCACCTGGATCGCAATCACCTTCAAATCGAATTAAGATTTAAATTGAGAAAAAAAGATAAAATTTGGGTTTCCACCCCTTGCACGGGCTTCTCACCCAAAACTCGAGAGCAAAAGAGACTCAAGAATTACTCAGATAATTTGTAGAAATTTTAATCATTCAATCATTAATTGATTATTCCAATAGTTTAAGGGGCCTTATATAGGCTTTACAAAAGGGGAGTACAGGGAAATAACCGATGTGGTACTAAACGCCCACAAAGGAACACAAATAAAGCTAAAATACCAACTCAAATAAAGCTGAAACAAAATACTAAATCTCTCGAATAAGCTAAGGCATGAAGAGATAAAGAACTGCGTGATGTCCTCATCAATTCCCTCGGGGTGGGAGGAACTCGACCCTGTCGAATGAGGACTCTCCTCACGAAGCATCTCAATTGGGCCAAGGTGGTGGTCGTGGCAGCAGCATGGGAACATCATGTCGAGACCATGGTGGCGGAGGAGGAGCTGGTCTCCGTGACAGATCGGTGGTGGAAGATAGCAGCACGATCAAGGAACAGGGAGTAGAGTGAGGTGCATCATCCTGGCTGAAAACGGAGCCGATACCAGGATCCCACGGGCTATCCAACTCGTAAGCAATCACCCTGTTATCAACTGTAAATTCCTGCAAAATACTATATGGGTATGCAGCAAATTTGTAGGTTTTATTGCAAATTGCTATCAGCCTAGTGATATTATCAATATGTGCAACAGGCAGATGCAATGCATTAGGTATTCTAAGCATAACTCCTAACGATGGGAGAACGAGAGATATAATATGCCTAGAAGGACACACATCTAACAATGGAGGTACACGGGACTCGGTCACAAACTCTAAACAACCCGAGAAAAAAGTATTAGAAACCATTTGTTGGACCTTGGCAAGAAATTCAGGTGACTCCCTAAAAGATGAATTGATAGGAATGACCATAAAATTAGGTTCAACACAAGGAGACTCGAATGGTTGATTAGGCACAGTGGGTACATTAGGCTCAACTGTCTTATCCGCGTCATCATTGGCACTATCAGAAGACATATGAATTTCATTAATAATCGGTGTGACAGAATCAACTGCTATGTCTTCAATTATGTTAACAGTTTTAAAAGAAACTTGAACATCCTCAACAGTCTTTGAATCGTCAACTTCATCAGTGGGCATAGTTCTAACAGGTTGACTCTCCGAGGGGCACTGATAATGGTAATGTCCATAGCCCTTACATTTAGAACATTTGATTTTGGCATTGACTAGCGTTTTGAAAGTCAAGTCCAATTTTAATGCCACATCAAAGGCATCTTCAACGGTGTCTAGGTCATAGGGGCCAGTAATCATAGCATGTTTTATTTTAGGCCGTAAACCCCAAATAAACCTAGTTAGAGTCTCAGAAGGGTGCTCTCTCACTTCATTACGAAGGGTTAAGTCTTTAAATATGGTAATGTACTTATGAACGGACATGACCCTGATGGATATTGTGTAGTTGATCTAAGTGGGAGTCCCTATCATGCTGATTAGTCATGCTGACTCAAGCAAGCAAGCAGATGCAATGGAGAGCCCTAAAGTCAGTTAAACTAAATGCATGCACTAAACAAAAAATTCCCTAAAGTTTAAGCTTTAAATGTAAATAAAATGCATTCCTAAAATGATGAAAAGATGCAACCACTAGATCGAAGCAAATAGCATTTCTACCAACAAATTATAGCAATCCGTGTAGTAGTTGCAAGTAATTAACAGTTAACAATTTAGATCAAGTTAGGATATCACCTCGAGAATGGAGCCAATCAGGCTTTAGCCTGGGTAGGAATAAACTCTGGTGCGCTGAGCTGAACTTGGGGATGCAACCGTAACTCAAACCGGAATGAGACTGCTGTAGGTGCGTAGTACTGGTCGTCACGAATCCACTGCCTCGAAAACGGGTCAATTCGGACTTGAAACGAGTCCGGAACGGCCGTCGGAAGTGTTGCTGCGATTCTGGACTGTGCTGACTCAGTCGAGTCAACTCGGCCGAGTTGACTCGTTCACTAACTCGGGCCTGTGTTGGTTTGGATTCACTCTGAACCAAACCGGTCTGGTCTAGTGGTTTGGATCCGACTCAAATCACCTTATGGGTTCGAATCCAACCCATTTAATAGTTTTCGGGCTGGGTTTTAAAATCAAACCCAACAGCACCCAGGCCCTTCTACCCTCTTCGCTGTCGCTCGCTAGGGCAAGGAAGCGGCGGCGAAGCTCGACAGCGGACGGCGACGCAGGTGGTGGTCGTAGTCGGCGGAGATGGCGGCAGCTGCGAAGGGGTGACGACGAGGGATTTCCGACGACGATCGGGTGTCGTAGAGGAAGATCCGATCGGCGGGGAAGTGGCGTTGACTTCGTCGGGGACGCCTGAACTTTCTATCGGAGGCAGATGACTGCGGTGGTGGCGACAGACGAAGGCTGTCGGCGGTGGTGGAGATCTGATGTCGGCGGTCAGGAGCTATCGCCGGCGATGGGAGCCCGACGAAACCGTGAGATGTCGGCGCGTTGAGGCTCCTGCTGATTGTCGATTTCGCCGGAGAATCAAGGAGGCGATCCCGTCGTCGTCTGATCGCGTCGATCTTTGAGGGGGCGTTGGAAGGCGGTGGCGAGGAGAGAAGGATGTCGACGTTGGAGATCTCCGGCGAAGGTCGGAACAGTCCGGCGGGGTTTGCGTCTGTGGGATGATGAGATCACGAGGGCGGGGACTTCTTCGGCGGCAAACTCCGACGAAGGAAGAGGCGGCGAGGGCGATGCTTCGTCGATCGGATGTTTGTGGAAGGCGACGGCGACGGCGACTTCTTCGTCGAGCGGAGGCGCGACGATGTTGGACGCGGTGTTGATGACGGTTTCCTGGCGATGATGGCGGCGGTGGACTTGTTGCAGATGAGGACGGTGGCGGTGGTTGAGATCTGACGACGGCGAGGCCACTGGAGGCCTTTTCTGGCGTCGGCGACACCCTGGAAGCGGTGGTGGCGGCGCAGTAGGCGTCGCAATTCTGGAGGAGATGAACAGTGCCAATTTTGGAATTTTTTTTTCCAGAGAGAGAATTTTCACTGTAATTAAAATTTTTTTTTTAACAGTGAAATCTTTTTCCTTTTTTTTCTCTTTTTTTTTCTTTTTCTTTTTCTTCTTTTTTTTGAATGGATCTAAATCTGGAGTTGAGATAGATCTAGGGTTTGGGAGATTTGAAAAAAATTTGGAAAAAGAAAAAATCTGAAGGGGATTGAAAACCGGTGCTCTGATACCAAAATGATGTAAAATCACCTGGATCGCAATCACCTTCAAATCGAATCAAGATTTAAATTGAGAAAAAAAGATAAAATTTGGGTTTCCACCCCTTGCACGGGCTTCTCACCCAAAACTCGAGAGCAAAAGAGACTCAAGAATTACTCAGATAATTTGTGGAAATTTTAATCATTCAATCATTAATTGATTATTCCAATAGTTTAAGGGGCCTTATATAGGCTTTACAAAAGGGGAGTACAGGGAAATAACCGATGTGGTACTAAACGCCCACAAAGGAATACAAATAAAGCTAAAATACCAACTCAAATAAAGCTGAAACAAAATACTAAATCTCTCGAATAAGCTAAGGCATGAAGAGATAAAGAACTGCGTGATGTCCTCATCACCTTCTAAGCTAAAAATCTTTTTTTTAAGTGAACCCTTCTAGCTAAAACTTATTCCAAGTAAAGCAATGCAAACCTCTGTAGAACATAACAGAAAATTTCAAACCAAAGGATAATTCAAGATGTTTCATCTTTACCTTCATCATTGTCGTCGCCCTTCTTTCCAATGGAACCAAAGTCCATCGTAAATCCTTCCCACTCTTCAGACTCCTCACTATCGTCATCATCACCCACATCAAACAACTCCATCTCGTTCTACTGCTCTTCGGAGTCAGACTCAGGTTGTGAATCCTCATTGTCATGCACATTTTGTCAGACAGGTGCCAGGCTACGTTGGGCCATACGAGCGTAGCAGCGAGGAGACGAAACTGGGGTCGTGAGATCGAAGAAGGCAGGTGGGTGGGGAGATGGGAGCGATGAGAAAGGAGTACAGCAGGCATTGAGATGGGCTGCTACCTTCTTCTCAATACAGCGCGCTACCACTGCCATCACTCCAAACAAACTGTTGCGGTGCTCTTGATAATCTGTAAATAATGAAGTGGTAACCAGAGGGAGTTATCTTTAATTTACACTTAGAATATTGAAAAGACAGCAAAAGCCAAAATGATCTCTATTTTGAACTAAGGACTACAAGTATCTGTAACAAGAGACTGAGGTAAACTGTAACATTTATCTAAATAGCTGCTGTTGCATCCGTATAGGATAAAGTAGAGAAGTATCTCAGAGGAATTAATCGTATCAAGTCTGAAAGATGATGAGCAATTTATCAAAAAAAAAAAAGAAAAAAAAACAGAGATATCAAAAACCTTAATCAAAAATTTCAGAGGCAGAGATGATTTTTTTAGAAGAATTTGATCACATCAATGAGATTTCTAGTTGTGTTCATCGACACAATGTTTTCATGAGGCATCTAAGGACATGAGAATTGGTGAATATTATTACTGATCAGAAAGTTTTAAAACTGACTCACTTTACTTAATTTTAGAGGAGAAAAAAATCTTAACGTTTGAATATTCACAACAATGTAGAGCATGGGATATAGCTAGACTAATTTGAGAAGTCATCCGAACCACTTATCAAAGAACCAAGGATTTTCATACCTTACATTAAAATGTAAAACTTATTAATCAAAAAAAAATGTAATATTTATTAATAAAAAATAATTAACCATTTTTAACCGATCGTACAAAAAATCAGTTTTGATGGACTATACAAAAAGGCAACAAATTAAGTTGTACAGGAAATAATTAAAATTTACAGACATTTTTGCCGTTGAAGCTCAGTCAGAATATATTAGAATCTACAGCAGCTGGAACCTGCAGGAGGGGCATGTCGTCTTGGTTGCCAGCCATGGGAGGATACATTCTCTGTGAAATTTGTGAGAGCATTCGATGGCTGCGGCTTCTTCTCCCACTTCCAACTCTTCAAGACAAATCGAGCACGTCTTGCAACGCTCCATGGGCTCGATCACCACATTCTTTAATCTGTCAGCAGCAGAATAAGAAGAAGAAGAAGCAGCAGCAGGCTCCTCGAAATGGAATTCATCTTCGAGTTCTTGCAAGACATAGTCGTTGAGTTCTTCTTCGAACTCGACATCATCATCGCCAGGCAAGAAATATCCTTCGAATGCTTGTTCGATTCGTTCATCATCATCAGGCAAAACATACCCCTCGAATTCATCTTCATCATCGCAAGGGATGAGATACTCGACATCTTCAAACTCCATATTAATCGACGAGAAAACATGGGCATCCATTTCGATTGATCGATTGATGGCCGCCTCTCTTTTCCTTTTCTTGATGAATTTAGGGCTCATTTGTTCTCAAACGAAAAGAAATTTAGGGCTCAATTGAATTATTTCGTGGCAACACTCAGCAATGGACTGCGTATATATAACGCAGAGAGACAGCTTGCTTGGCTGTCAATTAATCAATTAGCACTGCATTGTGATCCGAATTTAACTCCGTTAGAATTCCATTTATATTAGAGAGTTCTAAAATCGATTCAAACTCTCAGATACAACAGTCAACCCCGCCAACCAAAGACCCCCCAGCCTCCCCACGACAAAAAATAATAATAAAATAAAGGAAACGAAACCCAAGGAATATTTGACTAGTGCCCGACCAGTTCGAAAGTAGGCACAAAAGTTCATTAGCAGAGGATAAAATATAAAGAAGAGAAGCAAGGGCATTTTTTTCAAGAAAATCTTAAACAAATAATGAATTTTAAAATTGACCTCTGACCAAATTAATTTCAAAAATCGACCTTTGATATGTCAGGTCGGCAGCGGGGCGGTTCATCCTGCCAAAGTGGTGCTCGCGGACAACCCGATCGGTTTTGGATTCGACCGAAATTTTCAACTCTAGACAAGCATATTTTTTAGGGTATGCATTTTTTTGTTCGGGGTTGGCAACTCCATGAAGATTCTTTTTTTTTTTTTTAAGTTACGTTTCGTCCGTGGTTGCAACCCTAGACGAATGTGCCTAGGCATTTTTTTTCCCAAGGTCGAGTCGTCCGAGGTTGGCACTCCCAGACGAACCTTTTTTTTTTAATTTTGGGCAAATTGTACAACCTTTTAAGATTGGTTTGTCTTCTTCCGTGTCCTTGTGGATTATATTTGACGACTTAGGACCATTTTTTTCAATACAATTTGACAACATAGGACAGGCCCATATACTGTCAAATTTTATGGTTACATTCATCAATTAGCTTTCTGGCGACCTGAAGATGTGAACCAATGTGGGCTGAGAGAGTGGCTCGGGGAGAGAGTGTGAGAGATGGAGGATTTACAAACGTGGGACCCACTAGTCCCAGCCCTAGCCAGACGAGAAAATTTGTTTTTTTAATTTAAGTTCAATTTTTTTAAATTTTGGGCTAGTCTGGGGTTAGCAACCCGGACGAACCAGACTTGAGCAACACAAATTGACCGTCTAGTTCGTCCAGGGTTGGCAACCCCCGACGAACGAAATTAATTTTCTTTTAAAAAAATGTCGATCGTCCAGGGTTGCCAACCCCGGACGAACGAGACTTGGGCAATTTTGCCCAAGTCCTCTGGGTTTTATAGAGGTTGGATCAGCGGGTCCTACGTCTATAAAACGCCCGCCAAATCCCCCACCCATCTCTCCCCCGATCCTTGGCCTAGCCCCCCTCTTTTTTAGTCTCCCAATTCCTGCCCTAGTCGCGCCACCGATGCCCTGCCGCTGTCGCCCGGGCCCACTGCCACCGCCCTATCGTCGCTGTTGGTAATGTCTCTCTCTCTCTCCCCCTAGCGCCACCTATGGCGGTCGTGTCCCTACTCTGAACGAGATGTCGGTGGTGCAATGTCGTGCCACTAGCTATGTCGTGCCCTAGGCCGTGTCGTGTCATTGTCTAGGTTGTGCTCTAGGCTAGCGTTGCTCATGCACATAATTTATTTTAATTTTTTGAGAATTTGTGAAAATTATAGAATATTTTGAATCACAGTTTATTTTAATTTGTGAAAATTGTAGAACACTATGATAATTTTTTGTTCTGTCACTAAATTAGATTCAATGTCTATTAAAACCCATGATGGTTAGAAATCAATCATACAACGAGAATTGGTGGATAAAATTCATCGAATCACCAAAATTAATCAAAAGGAGTATCAAATTAAGTTGACATGCAACTGGCCAATAGGCCAAGGGTGTTTTACAGTCGTATCAATATCAGATGATGATGACACACGAACGATACCTAAATTGCACTCGGGTATAAATTCGATAGAGATATATGTGGAGAGAGATAATGTGAGCCACCAAATGTATGAAGAATTCCCACATATACTCAATTTGGACAATGAATCAACATGCTTCATGTCCCCGGTGCATAATACGTAAGTGAAATACACCTAGAGGGGGTGAATAGGTGTACTTAGCTAATCTAATGACAAATGATGCAGAATTTAAAACTCAAATGCAACACATTATGTGTAACCAAGAGTGAGCCCGAACTCCCCGTGAAGGGCTCTGGAACTACTCCTCGAGATTTCTCTAAATTAAGAGTTGAGGTGCTATATGAAGCTCTCTTGGTTCAACACAAGTATGGGCACACACAAACCTAGCATATGAATACGTGCAATATAAAGTAATTCAAGATATAAGAGAGACAGAGTTAAGAGATAGTGGATCAAACGCAGACAACAAGATATGCTTTGAGGTTCAAGCCACTGCTCTATGTCCCCGCCTTCATGAAAGATACACCTAGAGGAGGTGAATAGGTGTAAGGCTAATCTAATGATAAACAATGCGGAATTAAAAACTAATACAACACACTTAGTGTAACCAAAGAGTAAAGTAAAATTCCCGGTGAAAGGCTCTGGACTATCTCCTCTAAATTCCTCTAAATAAGAGCTGAGGTGCTATGTAAAACTCTCTTGGTTTAACATAAGTATGGACACACAATCAAGCCAAGCATGTATATGATATGAACAATATGAACAATGCACAATGTAAGAGAGAGAGTAAGAGAAAGTGGATAAAACACAAACACAAGGATATATTTCGAGGTTCGAGCACCCAGCTCTACGTCCCCGCCTTCACATAGAAAGATTTCCACTAACTCGTCCACACAGGACTTCCCACATAGGGAACCTCTACCGAGGATTTTGGGCAAATACAATTTGAGAGTACACAACTCCTCTCTCAATAAATACAACCTCTCATTAGAGGCAAGGCACAAAATAAATCACCTCTATACTTGAGGGATAGGCACTTAGCCAAATAACAAATCAATCTCTCACTAGAGGGCTTAGGCTCAAAGCTACACAACCACAATCACCTCACACTTGAGGGATTCCAACACAACCTCCACTATCACCTCTCACTAAAGGGATATCAACTCAATCACCTCTCACTGGAGGGATATCACAATTTAAGGAAGGGTACAATACTTAGTGGTATCAACAACTACAAACCAATCTTTTCTCACAAAAACAAGATCCGAATAGATAGGATAGATATGATAGCTCAAGTGTGAGAATATAAAGAGTTTAAAAATCAAATCATAAAGAAAAATACTTGAGAAAACAACTAGAATAAGATTGAAATGAAGATCAAAATCAATATCCCAAATATCCTATTTTTCTTTGATTTTTCCAACCCTTTAAAACAAACAAAGATAAATCTTTTTGGCTTTAAAACTCTTTTGAAAACTTGCTGATAAACACTTAAGAAGTTGGAAACATTTCTCTTGAAAATTCTTTTTAAAAACTAACTCAAATATGGGGTATTTATAGCCCCATAACAATCTGCCTGTTGGCAGCAGGCAAAGGCAAAATTGCCCTTCCGGTCGACCGGGCGGTCGACCAGCCAACGGTCAAATTTTTTGATCGTTGGCCGGTTGACCGCCCGATCGACCGGGCCTGGATCCAGAGAGCAACGGCTCTCTGGCCGGTCGACCGCTCGGTCGACCGGAGCTAGATACAGAGAGCAGAACTCTCTGCCGGTCGATCGGTCGACCGACCAGGGCCTTTTTCAGAGAGCAAAAGCTCTCTGGCGGTCGACCGACCTGGTTGACCGGCCCACCAGCTTGGCTACGTGCACGTCTGTGCATGTCGGTCGACCGGACCGGTCGACCGACTTCTGCCTCGGTCGACTGGCCCAGTCGACTGGCAGACAGCCAGTCCAATCATTATAGGATTTAAAAACTAGGGTTTTTATTATCAATTAAATCACATAAATTTTACAAAAATCAGTTCTTATTATATCTTTGAAATATAAATATGTATGACAAAAATTCAACACATATTACAAACTATTTGAACCATTTTGTGTGATTGAAAATTTGCCTTAAACTAAAAACTGTATTTTCCAAAACTTGAATTTTTGAAATAAAATGTTTTCTTCAAAACTCATGCAAATACAAAAACATGATATTTAAACAATTTTGAAGCTTATTGTATATGGATAAAATCTAATATACATGAAAGGTATTATATCTATATTTTTGACATGAAAACAAAGATCGGTTAAACTGAAAAACCAAAACACATGAAACTTTAACCTAGTGCTTGTATTGTTAACTTAAGCATATCAACACTATCAAATCTTTACAATGATCTAAA
The DNA here is from genome assembly GCA_038442645.1 of Agave tequilana. Lineage (NCBI taxonomy): Eukaryota > Viridiplantae > Streptophyta > Magnoliopsida > Asparagales > Asparagaceae > Agave > Agave tequilana. The sequence continues at coordinate 24,894 of JAVJIF010010231.1, forward strand.
TAAAATCTTAAATTAACAAACCGATGTCTTCTTGTCTCCAAGCCGACTCGATCCAAACGTGATCCACCGAGCTTGACTCCAACGGAGTGTTAGATGTGAACTTGATGCTTAAGCTCTTGAATCACCATGTGAAAGCTCCAAAATACCTTTGTTGAAGTTAATCACCTACTAATATCTTGGTTAAATATCTGAAACTAAATATCATAAGATTATTAGTAAACTATAACTACATGAGTTAATCGTCATCAAAACTAGAGTGAAGAGCCCCTGAGCCAACAATCTCCCCTTTTGATGATAACAAAACTCATGGAGTTATATATGCATGGGTTAAAGTTAAGCTTCATAGAAGCTCCCCCTTAACTCATGCATAGCAATAAACATAAAGATATTCAATGAATGCTCAACATACATATGCATAAACATGATATTTGATACCAATGGAATAAACATGCTCTTGATATCAATTTTAAAATAAATATGTTCTTAAAAAAATGTTGCTCTTAATACCAACAAAACAACAAAAGATGCTCTTGATACCAATACCAACAAAAGATGCTTTTGATACCAATGATAAAAGATAACAAATTTAAATGCATATGCATATAAAACTCCAAAATATCTCTTCCCCTTTTTGTCGATTCATCAACAAAGGGGTACAAACAATAAAGGATATAAATAATATTTTTCTCCCTTTTTGCATAAATCAAAACAATAAAGGTATATATGCTATATACATTCATAAGGAGGAGAGACGTGAAGTTAACTCCCCCCTGCATACATGCATTTATATGAAAAGAGATGACTAAACCCTAACCACATAAGGCATAATATGTAATGTATAAAAGGAGATGTAAAGCTCCTACTACATACGTGTACTACATACCAAAGAAAGGTTAGTCACTTCAATATGACATACACTCAACATGAATCTATATATAGAGAAGATGTTAAGCTTCCCTTGCATATAAGCAATACAAATCAAAACATTATGATACCAATTGAAAAATATATCAATTTAGTATGAAGGTATACATCGAAACATCATGATACCAATTTATGATACCAATTGAAAATAAACAAAATATTTTGGAGATACCACAAAATTTTGATACCAACTAAAAGATATAAATATATAGGAAATCTTAATATCAATTGTGAAAATTAGTACCAACAATTGAAAATATCTTACAATAAAATCAATCTTTTGGTTAAACACTAAAATCATTTTGCAAAAGAAACGAAATAGAAAATTATATCAATTTAATGTTCTTAATACCAATATTGAAAATGAAATATATATCCAATTGAAAATAATTTTCATTAGGAGCATAGAATGAAATCACCTAGAGGGGGGTGAATAGGTGATGGCTATATGAAATGTGGCAACAATGCGGAATTAAAAATTCTACTAACAACTTGCACAAATTAAAGGACTAGCAATAATAAACACAATAGAATTGCAAGAAATAAAGGAGTTTGAGTTTAGAGAAAATTCGAGCAAACGCAAACACAAGTATATGTTTCCGAGGTTCGAGCCACGCTCTACGTCCCCGCCTTCACACTTGAAGGATTTCCACTATTGTTGATCCCACCGGATCGCCAATACAAGGACACACTTGTCCTATCTCTTGTGATGCCGCAACACCACCCGGAGCACACTAGCTCGCCCTGAGGCCGATGCCTCTACAACTTCACACAAGAAGAAAATGATCACACTTGATCGAAAATCGCTCACTTAGCACAATCCTATAACCAATATGTAGATGTAGAATTTTGGGATTGTGTAGTGCAAATATCTAGAGTGAAGTAGAGGTATAGCTTCAAGAGGGTATATGGAAATTTTGGCTTTGAAAATCTTTTCTCAAATGAAAGGCTTGAAAAGCTTATGAAAAATCTCTTGTCAAATTTTGTCTAAAAATTCTTGTCCCATCAAGTTGAAATGACCTCCTATGTATAGGGGATGAGAAACAGGGCAAAAAGGCTTGAGAGATTCGTTGGGGTGAGATCCCAACAAAATCTGTCAGAAAAAATAGAGCTGTTGGAGTCTGTCAGAATTTCTGACAGCTGACGGTCGACCGGGCCGGTCGACCGCCAACGGTCATATTTTTGACCATTAGGGGACTACGGTCGACCGCCCCGGTCGACCCGAACAAACAGAGAGCACTGTAAGTGCTCCGGTCGACCCGAGCGGTCGGCCGACGTACACACATGCACAGCGTGCACGTCGGTCGACCGGCTCCTGTCAGTTCTGAAAAATCAGAACTTACAGAAACCAGAACTTGGGTCTAAGGGTTTGATCTTTTGGTTTGGGGTTTAGGACCTTGTAAAAATAGGAGTATGACCATATGTCACTACCCTAACATGTTAAAACATTTTGATAAAGTTTCTCTTGATAAAAACTTGTTTTTCTCAAAAATCGGTTTTTTCAAAATTTAAAGTTTCTAAAAACAAATTTCCAAAAACATGTTAGCTATAAAACTAAGTTGGAAATAGAACTTGAAATTGTTTTTGAAGCCATAAATCAAACTAAAGTGTGTGTAAGTGACAATCCCATAAATCTACTTCTAACACCTAGTTTTGACAAAAAGTCTAAAAGAAAAGTAAAAATACAAAACTTGGGCTTTTCCATTGTCTTGATCTTGACTTGGTCTTTTCTTCAAAAACTTGTTCCCGAAGCTTTCTAATGTGCTTAGCTTAGGAATGTAAATCTTTAGCGGCGTCCAAACTTGTGAGTCGTGATAGTGGAGCCGTCAAATCGACCTGTTTAACCTGAAATACTTTTAAACAAAATTGTTAAATACATAACTAAATATGGTTTGTTATCATCAAAAAATTCAACGGGATTTGGGCTAATGGCCTTTGGGCCAACAATCTCCCCCTTTTTGATGATGACAAAACATATATAGTTATCACAAATATTTTGGGTAGAGACTTTGAATGAAGCTCCCCCTCAACACATGCATATACAAAAATATGCTCAAGCATAGACAAATCTCAAAAAAAATGGTGGGTGAAAATTCACAATACATCCACAACACATATATCCATGCTAGATAAAAATACTCATGTCATAAAATAGAAATGAAACACACATGTCCACTAAGCATAACCAACATAAACAAGTACATGTCCACACAAACATAAATACAAGATAAAGATGTCCAACAACAGAAAATACTACAAAATATAAGTACACAAAATATGGAGTCTCTCTCAACAAATAACTCTCCCCTTTTTGACATCATCAAAAGGGGTAGGTCACTCAGCACCATCTGAAGAACTCTCCTCAGCATCGTCTTCCTCAGACGAACTCTCCTCAGCGTCACCCTCTGCCATCGTCTCATCATCATCATTATCATCATCATCATGACCTGCCTCCTCTGGATCGATACCAGCAACTCCTGGGTGTGGAGGTGGAGTCACTGTAGGATCTCTGACTGGAAATAGAGGGCCGGAGGAAGGAAGAGGACGAGAAATGGTAGTGGGATCTGGACCAAGCATGTCGAACTTCGCAAATAGTGTCCCAAATTGCGAATCCACGAATCTCATGGCGTTCGCAAAATAAGTCATGTCATTGCGTATTCCCTGGAAACACGAGTCCATATCCGCGCGAAGGGCTGTATCACGCTGCTCCAAATCCGCACGAAAAGCTGCGTTATGCTGCACAAAACGCTGCTCAATCCAAGTCTGTTGCTCCTGGAACTGAGAGCGAATCTCCGAAGAAATAAAAGACTGAAACTCAGGAGATAAAGAGGGTCCTGGAATAGAGGAAGTCCCTGGGGCCGAAGAAGACCCTGGGGCAGATGAAGATCCTGGTACTGGAACTGGAGGGGGCTGCTCAGGAGGGGCTCGACGAATCTGAGCCTGCATACTCTTCAAAAGGGTGCAGTCCAGGTTCACAGAGGGTTCGGAGGGAGTCTCCGAAGAGAGATCAAATCCTAAATGTTTAAGGAGATATGTAATGAGCATGCCATAAGGCAAATGCCTACCGTACATGCGAATCTGATCAGAGGCCATGTGAGAGGCAATAAAGTGGGGAAAATTGATCTTAATGCCTTTGAGAAGGCAGTAGACCATCAAAGGAACTGGCCCCCTAGCATGGCTGTACTCTCCTGATTTAGGCAAAATGTTGTAGAAAACAAATTTGGCTAGGACTTGGGCGGTGAACGTGAACTTGTTCACTTCCTCATTCCTAATCAAACCGGGATTGTCAGCCCCGTGGATCAAAGTGGAGGCGGTGAGCTCAGACTCACCGTCCGGATACTCAAAATCATGGAGATCAAAGTTGTAAACATCAACTCCTCCAGAGGAGAGATGCAGAATATCAGCAAATTGGGATAGGGGAATGTCAATATCCTTCCTAAGAACACGAGACCTCACATGAGAGTTATTTGGAGAAAAGAGGGAAGAACTGCTCGTCGGTCAAGTGAGAGAAAAGTGAGAGAGATTGTGAATAAATAGCCAGATCTGGGGCTAAATTTGACGCACGGTCGACCGGGCCGGTCGACCCGAAAAACCCGAGAGCTCTGTAACTCAGAGCGGTCGACTCGGCCGGTCGACCCAGAAAACCCGAGAGCTCTGAACTCGGAGCGGTCGACCGTACGGGTCGACCGGCGACAGAGAGCAAAAATTTGTTCTCTTTCAGGCACTGTCGGTCGACCGGGTTAGGAACCGGTCGGCCGGCGCTGCCCAAAAAATTGTGAACAGAAAGAGCCAAAAAAAATTTTTTTAAATAAAACTATTTTATAATTAAATAGGGTATATATAACATACAAAAATACAACAGTATTTTTAAATCTTCATTAGGTTATCATGTCAACCAAAATATTCACACAAGATTTTTCATTTGATTTTCATATAAAAACAAAGTTTTTAGAGATGTTGAAGCCGAATACCCGGTGACGGGTTCTGAACTTCATCCTCATGATTCCTCTAGATATGAGTTGAGGTGCGCAATTGCCATCTCTAAGGTATTTGCTTGAATATGAAATTTTACAAAATTTATTTCTTAGTTTTGAAAATACATTGTGTATATATAAATAGGCTAGTCTAGGCATGGCATGTGGACATACAATGGACATGGTATTGAAGACAAGATAAAAACATGGCATATACACAAACATGATAGAGATGTAAGTTTACACAAGCATATATCAATGTAGCATAAAAATAACTAACACTCCTATACATGTGTATATATATCACCAAAATTAAAAACTTTTAAATGGAGAGGTTACCAAGCATGGGCAATCTCCAAAATAGGTGCCTCCATGATAGCGATGCAAATACGATGTGTTCTTTGAGCTTAGTTGCATCCATCACCCGGGCACCGTTTCCCCCTAAGTCTTAGAGGAAGAAGATCCACCTACATCATCTAAATTTGGTGGGTCTTTTGGTACCAATATCTTTTTGGGTCCTTTTGGATTAGTACCGGGACGAACCCAAACATATTTATTTGGCACATTATTTTTAGCAAAACAAAACTTTTCTAAATGGCCTTTGCGGTCACAATGCGTGCAAATGTAAATTCTACTATTACCATACATGTATGCATGCTAATGTGTGTGTGCATGTTTCCGTACATGTGCATGGTGAGTGTGTTTCCCTTGGGTTACTCCTTAGGAAATCTAAATGCAAATTTAGTTAGATCAAAAACACACTTTTTAAGAGTTGAATCTAAGACATCAACTCGTTTTTGCATTTCCACAAAATCATTTTTATTACATGATGCAATGGAAGTTTTTCCTTTACAAGCTATTTTATACTTTTCAAAATCAATTTTTATTTCTTAAAAGCACAAGATAAATCATTTTTCTCTTTTTCAATAATGTTAATTTTATCTTTTAAAGACTCATTTTCCCTTTTTAGTTTCTTGTTATGAGATTGAGAAATCTCATACCTATGTTGTAGTTCTTCGAAAAATTGAGCTAACTCATCCATAGTCAACTCATCCTCATCCAAAGTGTTATCGATTGTTACCTTCGAAGCATCGTCTCCATGTGCCATGAAGCACATGTGTGCGGCGTCGTTCTCCTCTTCGGATTCCGACTCCGTATCATCCCACGTGGCCACCATCGCTTTCTTCTTCTTATGGCCGTTCTTGGAGGTGGTCGCTTGAAGAGCGGGGCAATCCGCAATAAGGTGTCCGATCTTCTTGCAATGGAAGCAAGGACCGGGTTCTTCTCTTTTCTTCTCAAATCTTCCTTGAGGTCTCCCTCTTCGGAAGTTGCTTTGCCGTCCCTTCTTATAGAACATTTTGCCCACCTTCCGGATGAGCATGGCAAAATCTTCATCGCAATCATCCGATGAATCATCCTCTTCATGGATGGTTGGAGTGGCTTTGAAGGCAAGTGCTTTCTTCTTCGGCGCCTCCCTTTCTTCTCGAACCTTCATTTCCATCTCATGCGTCTTGAGATTTCCAATGAAGCCGGAGAAGTCCATCTCCTCCCGATCGTTGAGTTCCTTGAGGGTAGTAGCCTTTACTTCCCATGCCTTGGGAAGAGCTCTAATGACCTTGCGAATCTTTTGGTCATTATCGATTGCGTCACCTAGAGAAGATAAAGCATTAGTAATCTTGGTGAAACGCGTGAGCATGTCATCAATGCTCTCATTATCAAACATGTAAAAATTCTCATATTGAAAACGTAGCAAGTCAATTTTGGATCTTTTGACTTGTGACGTTCCCTCATGAGTCACAATAAGAATGTTCCAAACTTCAAATGCGGATTTGCAATTTATGATGCGTGATAAGTCATCCTCATTTAAGGCTTGGGTTAATGCATATTGGGCTCTAGCATTAGCTTCATAATCCTTGGAGGTGTCCTCGGACCATGAGCTCTCATCGGTGACGGGTTCAATAAATTCTTTAGTAATGGACCTAGCAACCCTAACTCCTAGGGACTTAAGGAAGAGGTTCATCTTGACCTTCCATATGGGAAAGTTCAAGCCATCAAACTTTGGTGGGGACTTGATGCTAGAAAAGTCAAGTGATGCCATAGATGAATAATATAAAGCACAATAAATGAAGAATGCAACAAATATAGCCAAATAGCAAGGATCTCCCTAAGGTGGTTAAACCTAATTGTAGGGTTAGGCTCTGATACCAATTGAAATCACCTAGAGGGGGGTGAATAGGTGATGGCTATATGAAATGTGGCAACAATGCGGAATTAAAAATTCTACTAACAACTTGCACAAATTAAAGGACTAGCAATAATAAACACAATAGAATTGCAAGAAATAAAGGAGTTTGAGTTTAGAGAAAATTTGAGCAAACGCAAACACAAGTATATGTTTCCGAGGTTCGAGCCACGCTCTACGTCCCCGCCTTCACACTTGAAGGATTTCCACTATTGTTGATCCTACCGGATCGCCAATACAAGGACACACTTGTCCTATCTCTTGTGATGCCGCAAACCACCCGGAGCACACTAGCTCGCCTTGAGGCCGATGCCTCTACAACTTCACACAAGAAGAAAATGATCACACTTGATCGAAAATCGCTCACTTAGCACAATCCTATAACCAATATGTAGATGTAGAATTTTGGGATTGTGTAGTGCAAATATCTAGAGTGAAGTAGAGGTATAGCTTCAAGAGGGTGTATGGAAATTTTGGCTTTGAAAATCTTTTCTCAAATGAAAGGCTTGAAAAGCTTATGAAAAATCTCTTGTCAAATTTTGTCTAAAAATTCTTGTCCCATCAAGTTGAAATGACCTCCTATATATAGGGGATGAGAAACAGGGCAAAAAGGCTGGAGAGATTCGTTGGGGTGAGATCCCAACAAAATCTGTCAGAAAAAATAGAGCTGTTGGAGTCTGTCAGAATTTCTGACAGCTGACGGTCGACCGGGCCGGTCGACCGCCAACGGTCATATTTTTGACCGTTGGGGGACTACGGTCGACCGCCCCGGTCGACCCGAACAAATAGAGAGCACTGTAAGTGCTCCGGTCAACCCGAGCGGTCGGCCAACGTATACACATGCACAGCGTGCACGTCGGTCGACCGGGACGGTCGACCGGCTCCTGTCAGTTCTGAAAAATCAGAACTTACAGAAACCAGAACTTGGGTCTAAGGGTTTGATCTTTTGGTTTGGGGTTTAGGACCTTGTAAAAATAGGAGTATGACCATATGTCACTACCCTAACATGTTAAAACATTTTGATAAAGTTTCTCTTGATAAAAACTTGTTTTTCTCAAAAATCGGTTTTTCCAAAATTTAAAGTTTCTAAAAACAAATTTCCAAAAACATGTTAGCTATAAAACTAAGTTGGAAATAGAACTTGAAATTGTTTTTGAAGCCATAAATCAAACTAAAGTGTGTGTAAGTGACAATCCCATAAATCTACTTCTAACATCTAGTTTTGACAAAAAGTCTAAAAGAAAAGTAAAAATACAAAACTTGGGCTTTTCCATTGTCTTGATCTTGACTTGGTCTTTTCTTCAAAAACTTATTCCCGAAGCTTTCTAATGTGCTTAGCTTAGGAATGCAAATCTTTAGCGGCGTCCAAACTTGTGAGTCTTGATAGTGGAGCCATCAAATCGACCTGTTTAACCTGAAATACTTTTAAACAAAATTGTTAAATACATAACTAAATATGGTTTGTTATCATCAAAAAATTCAACGGGATATTGGGCTAATGGCCTTTGGGCCAACATAGAAAACTAAATGAAAACTAAGATTTCATTTTTCAACATAAAGAGTGGGAGTAAGATACCAATTGTAAACAAAACCGATTGAAAGGTAAAACATAAATTTTCTCCCCTTTATGAAATACTAATGAAAAAGATGCATAAGCTTGTATAAGATACCAATTGAAAAATAATTATCATTAAGGACTAAATCAAGCTTAGCAGATATAAAGATATAGTAAGCACAATCAAAAACACATATATATGTATGAAAATGTAAATACCAATCTAAATTGATATTGTTTGAAGTTGAAGCATACATATATAGAAACAAATATGAGTATATAAAATAAATATCAATTGTGATATCAATTGAAAATATAATGAGGAACAAGTGTATAACTCATAAAGACCACCTATTCATGCACATGTTAAAATGATTTTCAATTTAGCATACAAGGTATGGTCGCCCATCCAACCGCCCATAGATGGGTAGGGGTTTTCAAAAATAAGTTTGAAAATAATTTTAACATAATTGAAAACCCTACCAAAATGAAGATATACACAACTAATTTTATGATAAACTTAAAAACTAGTACGAAATCCTTCAAGTAAGAAATAAAATAAGAATATATTCCATGAAAATATGAAAATCACTCAATCAATATCACTCAAAATCTTTATAGCACATATAAGACTCATGAAAACAAAGTCATGAGAAAATAAGACTGATGAGTGTACAAGTATTATGTGAAGACATAGTCATAAAATAGGCAATTAAGCTCAATGTGAAATTCCTTCTCAAAAATCATTAAAATTAAATCTACTTCAAGATATATGTATGTTTAGTCAAAACTAAAGGTATACATACATATCCAAACACAATTGAGTCTATAAATAGATTTTGCATAAAAGCAAATGACTCAAGGGTATACATGTATATCCAATAGTTTTGACAAAATTAACATATACATGAAGTCAAACACATATTAAAGAAAACATGTACAAATTAGGGAATACAAGTCAAAATGTATGAATCATCAAAACTAGGCTATAATAGTATATCTAATGAGTACAAATGAGAATTTAGGTACAAACATATAATAATCTATTTGTGGTTCACTAGTTGTACAAGTATATACTCAAGTTTTAATGAAAACTAGCATCTAAACATGTAATCAAATCATGAAGCATAAAATAAAATATAAACCAATATGATCATTAAGTAAATACACATGTATTAGACTAGGATATATAAGATAGCTTAACTAAAGTGAGAGCAAAAAATATAATCCATCTAAACATGGGTGTATCTCAAATGCTAATCATGTATATCACAAATCTAGTTATCATGCCATTTAACATAATAATCATAAAAGTATGACATGCTAAAAATTAATCATATGAAGGCATGTAAACATAAATAGAAGTTTAGAGATTGTTACCAAAATCATAAGGGCTCATCTCTATGTCTCCAAACCATGGTGGTCCTCCCACTAAACTTCCTTTAAAAGTGATGCATCCAAAATAGTCACCGTTTAGCTCGGAACGCATCCATTTCAAGGCACCAATGTTCTCATGTTAAGCGAGAGCCCACACCTACATCAATAAAATAGGAGTGATTTTGGTACCCATACTCTTTTGAGTCTATGGGGGTTAGCACCTTTCTTAACCCAAATAAATTTATTTGCTAAATTTACATCATGTACTCTATCATAACAAAATTTAGCAAGGTGGCCTTTACGTCCACAATATGTACATGTGTACACATGAGCATACATAGTGTTATATGTATGTACGTGGGAAGCATGTGTATGCCGTGTTTTATGTGCATGCATAGGAGGAACATGTTTCTTTCGAAACATAGATTCCAAACGTGTGTGGTTCATGGTACAATGGCTCAAAGTGGAGCCCAAACAATCAACACTCTTCTTTAGAACATTTATATCATTTTCAATACTAGAAGAAGGGGTGCATGCAATAGATACACTAGGTGAAGAAGCATGGCAAATATGTGTATCAATATCATTTTTCAAAGAAATGTTTTTCTTAGAGACCAAATCCAATTCCTTTGAGATAGAAATAATTTTATTTTTCAAAGATTCATTTTTTTTACACAAAAAATCAAGTTTTGAAGTTAAAGTCTCATTTTTCTTCAAAATCAGATTGTATACACTCAATATACGGTGACATGAGGTAAAGGGGGGGGGGTGTGTGCGCGCGCGGCGCGCGCGTGTGTATGAGGATTTTCTTGTTTGGATTATTTCCTCGACATATTGGTCTCATTTAGCTGTAAACTGAGTTGTAGAACTGGTTTTGCTCGCATTTGATTTTATTGGTTCTTGTATTTATCAGACTTTGCGTTTGTTAGATTTTTAATTCAGATTTATCGACATTAATAATTTTTACTATTACTATTATTATTTATACTATTACCATAACTTATTCATCACTTGTTAACACTCTGTCTGTCTCTTACTTGATATTATACTTGAACTACTGTACTTAACCTCCTGACTTGCTTGCTCTTGGTTTTTTATAAATTCTTTGGTTATCATTTATATTTACTACTTCTTGCTTGTCTGCATGACTTGGGTACCCGACATACTTCACGGTACATGTCCCATATTGTGCGCTCTTATTCCGTTATTTGAGGGCAACTCAGGTTGTATACACTTGTTCTCTGGAGGCATGAGGTATATGACATATATTGAAGGTCTTCTTTTTTAGATTATCCCCTCGACGTACTAATCTCATGAATCTGTTAACTGAGCTTGTACAACTAATGTTGCCTACTTTTGCATATAACAAATTACTTGATGTCTCATTTCATGCTCGTTTGTGTATGTTCACGACACAATTTTGATACATGCTTTTCCATGTTGGTTTTATTGATATACGTGTGTTTGCTTGTGCACGCCACTTGGCACTCATTTTACCACTCGTTTGGGTAGCTTTTTGACTCCCCTGAACCTGACTGTCCAGATCCCGAAACTTGAACTGTGGACTTTCCTACCGTTGGGCAGAGTTGTGCACCGGTAGCGTGGTGGACCTGCTGTAACTCTTTACCGTCCTATCTCCTTTTGACCGGCTCTCGATATTTCTTCTTGCTGCTCGAAAGTATCTTTTGTACTGTTCAGACTTGTATATTTGTTTGTAAATTATATTTTGCTCCTCTTGATGATATACTATTGATGTAATATTGGATCACGTTCTTGTTGGCCCAGAGGCCCTTCACTCTAGTTTTGATGATGATTAACTCATGTAGTTATTGTTTACTAATAATCTTGTGATATTTAATTTCAGATATTTGATCAAGATATTAGTAGGTGATTAGCTTCAACATTGGAGCTTTCACATGGTGATTCAAGAGCTCGAGCATCAAGATCGCATCTAGCACTCGGTTAGAGTCAAGCTCGTTGGATCGCGTTTGGATCGAGTCGACTTGGAGAAGAAGTTCTACAAGAAGACCTCGGTTTGTTTAGTTTAAGATTTTGTTTAGATCATTGTAAAGATTAGATAGAATTAATATGCTCAAGTTCACAATACACACCCAAGTTTAATGTTTCGTGTTTTAGTTTTTCGGTTTAACCGATTTTAGTCTTCATGTCAAAAACATAGATATAATATCTTTCATGTATATTGGATTCATCCGTATAATATATGCTTCAAAGTTATTTTAATATCATGTTTTTGTATTTTCATGTGTTTTGGAGAAAACGGTATTCTATTTCAAAAATTCAAGTTTTGAAAAATACGTATTTTGGTTTAAGATAAATTTTCTATCTCACAAAAATGGTTCAAATTGTCTGAAATATGTGTTGAATTTTTGTCACACATATTTATATTTCAAAAATATAATAAGAACTGATTTTTGTGAAATTTTTGTGATTTTATGATATTTAATTGATAATAAAAACTCAAGTTTTTAAATCCTAAAATGACTGTATTGGCTGTCTGCCGGTCGACCGGACCGATCGACCGAGGCAGAAGTCGGTCGACCGGTCCGATCGACCGACATGCACAGGACGTGCACGCAGCCAAGGCTGGTGGGCTGGTCGATCGGGCGATCGATCATCCAAGAGCTCTGCTCTCTGGAAATGGCCCCGGTCGACCGGCGGTTGACCGGCAGAGAGCTGCTGCTCTGTATCCAGTCCCGGTCAACCGGGCGGTTGACCGGAGGCACAACGGTCATTTTTATGACCGTTGGGCCGGTCGACCGGAAGGGCAAAATAGCCCTTTCCTGCTGCCAACGGGCAGATTTCTATTGGGGCTATAAATACCCCATTCCTTGGCTGTTTTAAATAAGAATTTCAAGAGCAAAAATTTCCATCTTCTTAAGTGTTTTAACTGCAAGTTTTAAAAGATTTTTTGGGTTCAAAAGATCTATCTTCATTTATTTTAAAGAGTAGGAAAAATTAAAGAAAAAGAGAAGTCATTGGGATTTATTTTTGTTCTTCATTTCCATTATATCCTAGAAGTTTTCTCAAGTATTTTCTTTGTGTTTTTGATTTTCAAACTCTTTATTTTCTCATACTTGAGCTATCTATCTATCCTATCTATTAGGATCATTATTTTGTGGGAAAATTAATTTGTGGTTGTTAATACCACCAAGTTGTAAAACTTCCACACTTTGTGATATCTCTCTAGTGAGAGGTGATTGTGGAAGTGGTGTTTGTATCCCTCTAAGTATAGAGGTGATTGTGGTTGTGTGGCTAAGTGCCTTGTCCATCAAGTGTGTGGTTGATAGTTGTTTGGCTTAGTGCCTTACCTCTAGTGAGAGGTTGTATTTGTTAAGAGAAGAGTTGTGTACTCCCAAATTGTATTTACCCAAATCCTCAGTGGAGGTTCCCTGTGTGGGAAGTCCTGTGTGGACGCTATAATGGAAATCTTTTTGTGTGAAGGCGGGGACGTAGAGCTGGGTGCTCGAACCTCGAAACATATCTTTGTGTTTGCGTTTGATCCACGATCTCTTACTCTCTCTCTCTTATATTGTGCATTGATTCATATTGTTCATGTCATATACATGCTTGGTTTGTTTGTGTGCCATACTTGTGTTAACCAAGAGAGCTTCATATAGTACCTCAACTCTTATTCAGAGGAATCAAGAGGAGTTAGTCCAGAGCCCTTCACCGGGAATTCGGCTACACTCTTTGGTTACACTAAGTGTGTTGTATTTAGTTTTTAATTCCGCATTATTTGTCATTAGATTAGCCCTACACCTATTCATCCCTCCTCTAGGTGTACTATCAATTGGTATCAGAGCCTACGCTCCTGATATTAGGTTTAACCACCTAGGAGTGAGATCTTGGTTAGCTAATCTACATTTGCATTTGCACACATATAGTTTACACTCATGGATTTCATGACCCCTCCTATGTTTGATGTTATAACATCACGTATAGAAGATTAAGATGAGTATGTATCTCAAGACCATAGGCTTGCATGATTTCCTTGCCGCTACTAAGAAATTCTATCTTGGTAATAGCAAGCATATAGAGACTAATACACAAGCCCTTGAGGCACTTAGAAGCACACTTAACAAAGAATATCTTATGATTTTTTCTCATTGTGATTCTGCTTTTTCAGTGTGGAACACTTTGACCTCCTCCAAGTTTCAAATGCCAAACATTATGGAGAAGGAATCTAATGGAGGAGAATCCGAACAACATTGCTATATGGTCCAAGGGAACGACTCCCTTGAGGTAAATTCAAAAACTCAACTAGATGATTGTACTAGTTCTTTCGGTAATGATCATATTGATGTCGATGCTTTAAATGGAGAACTTTCTATTGTATGTGAAAAATTGCTTGAAAAAATATAAAGTTTTGAAAAAGAAAAGTTTTAGACTTAACAAAGAAAATAAGGATTTGTGTTCAAAACTTGGTTTGGTTTGCAAGAGAAGGAAGAGATTTTAAGTGGACGTGACTAACTTAAATCCCAACTTGACCTTGCCCTAAAGGAAAATGAGATTTTGAAAAATAGAAATGACTGTAACATTGTTTTAAAGAAAAATGAAGTTCTATCTTCAAAACTTGATTTTGTGTTAAAAGAGAATGATTCCTTGAAAAACAAAGTTATTTCTATTTCAAGGAATTGGATTTGTTTTCTAAGAAAAATATTTCTTTGAAAAATAATTTAGATACTCATGTTTGCCATGCTAGTGTAGCTTCATCATCTAGCTTATCTATTATATGCTCCACTTTATCTTCAAGTATTAAAAATGATATTTGTGTTTTTAAGAAAAGTACTGATTGTTTGGGCGTCATTTTGAGCCAATGTGCTATGAACCACACACGTTTGGAATCTATGTTTCAAAAGAAACATGTTCCTCCTATGCATGCACACAAACCACGGCATACACATACTCCTCACGTTTATACACACAACACCATATATGCTCATGTGTACACATGTACACATTGTGAACGTAAGGGCCACCTTGAAAGATTTTGTTATGATAGAGTACATAATGTAAATTTTACAAATAAATTTGTTTGGATTAGGAAAGGTGCTAATCCCCATAGACCCAATAGAGTTTGGGTACCAAAATCTACCCCTATGGTATTTGGTGTAGGTGTAGGCTCTCACATGACGTGAGAGGCATTGGTGCCTTGAGGTGGATGCGTTCCGAGCTTAATGGTGACTATTTTTGAATGCATCACTTTCAAGGGAAGTTTGGTGGGAGGACCACCTTAGTTTGGAGACCTAGAGATGTGCACTTATGGTTTTGATAACAATCTCTAAACTCCTATTTATGTTTACATGCTTTCATGATTGATTTTTAACATGTTTTAGTTTTTCATAATTAGTATGTTAAATGCCATGATATTTAGACCTATGACATACATGCATAGTATTTGAGATACACCCATATTCTATATAGATTTATATTTTTGTATTCTCACTTTAGTTTAGCTATCTTGTATGTCCTAATCTAATACATGTATATTGACTTAATGATCATATTGATTTATGTTTTATTTTATACTTCATGATTTGATTACATGTTTAGATATAATTTTTCATTAAAACTTGTGTCAATACTTGTACAACTAATAAGCCACAAATTGGTTATTATATGTTTGCGCTTGATTGCTCATTTTTACCCATTAGATATACTACTATAGCTTAGTTTTGATGATTCATGCATTTTGACTTGTATTCCCTATTTTTGAACATGTTTTTCATGATGATATGTTCTAACCTCATGTATATGTTCATTTTGCCAAAACTATTGGATATACATGTATACCCTTGAGTCATTTGGTTTTCATACAAAATCTTTTTATAGACTCAATTGTGTTTGGATATGTATGTATACCTCTAGTTTAGACTAAACATACATATACCTTGAAGTAGATTTAGTTTTGATGAGTTTTATAAAAGAATATTATATTGAGCTTAATTGCCTTATTCCATGATTTTGGTGATTACATGATTCTTTTACTCATATTACTTGATATTTTCTAATGACTTTATTTTCATGAGTATTATATGTGCTATATAGACTTTGAGTGTTAATTATGTGATTTTCATATTTTCATGAAAAATATTCTTGTTTTATTCTTTCCTTGAAGGATTTCGTACTAGTTTACAATTTTATCATAAAACTAGTCCGTATCTCTTCATTTTGGTAGAGTTTTTAATTATGCTAAAATTATTTTCAAACTTATTTTTGAAAACCCCTACCCATCAAAGGGTGGTTGGATGGGCGACCATGCCTTGTATGCTCAAATTGAAAATCATTTTAACATGTGCATGAATAGGGTGGTCTTTATGAGTTATACACTTGATCCTCATCTATTTTCAATTGATAAAACAATTGATATTTATTTTGAGTACTCATATTGTTTCTATATATGTATGCTTCAACTTAAAACAATATAAATTTAGATTGGTATTTATATTTTCATACATATATGTGTGCTTTGATTGTGCTTACTATATCTTTATATTTTTTAACACAAATTTTGTCATACTAAGTTTGATTTAGTCCTTAATGATAATTATTTTTCAATTGATATCTTACACAATCTTATGCATCATTTTCATTAGTATTTCATAAAGGGGGAGAAAATTCATGTTTTACCTTTCAATCGGTTTTATTTACAATTGGTATCTTACTCCCACTCTTTATGTTGAAAAATGATATCTTAGTTTTCATTTAATTTCCTATGCTCCTAATGAAAATTATTTTCAATTTGTATATGTTTCATTTTCAATATTGGTATCAAGAATATTCAATTGATATTATTCTCTATTTGGTATCTGTATTGCAAAATGATTTTAGTGTTTAACCAAAAAGGATTGGTTATATTTTTTCATTGGTATCAATACTTACAATATATATATATATATATATAATATATATATATATATATATATTATATATATATATATATATATATATATATATATATATATATATATATATATATATATATATATATATATATATTCTTACATTGTTATCAAAAGTGTAACATATTTTCAATTGGTACAAATTTTTACAATTAGTATCAAGACTTCCTATATATTTATATCTTTTAATTGGTATCAAAATTTTTGTTGGTTTCTTCAAAATATTTTGTTTATTTTCAATTGGTATCATAAATTGGTATCATGATGTTTCGATGTATACCTTCTTACTAAATTGTTATATTTTTCAATTGGTATCATAATGTTTTGATTTGTATTGCTTATATGTAAGGGAAGTTTAACATCTTCTCTCTATATATATATTCATGTTGAGTGTATCTCATATTGAGGAGTTTGACCACTCTTCCTTATGTCTTACACGTGTGTAGTAGGAGCTTCACATCTCCTTTATACATTGCATATTATACTTTATGTGGTTAGGATTTAGTCATCTCTTTTCATATAAATGCATGTATGCAGGGGGAGTTAACTTCAGGTCTCTCCTCTTCATGAATGTATATAGCATATATACTTTTACTGTTTTGATTTATGCAAAAAGGAAAAAAATATTATTATGTCTTTATTGTTTGTACCCCTTTGTTGATGAATTGACAAAAAGAAGGAGAGATATTTTGGAGTTTGATATATGCATGTCTGTTTATGTGCATGTTTGTTTAAATTTGTTATCTTTTACCATTGGTATCAAAAGCATCTTTTGTTGGTATCAAGAGTGTTTAAATTTGTTATCTTTTACCATTGGTATCAAGAGATTCTTTTATTGGTAACAAGAGCTTTTGTTGGTATCAAGAGCAAACATTTTTTAAGAACATTTTTATTTTAAAATTTGGTATCAAGCGCATGTTTTCTTAGTTAGTATCAAATATAATGTTTATGCATGTTTATGTTGAGCATTCATTGCATATCTTTATGATTTATTATTATGCAAGAGTTAAGGGAGAGCTTCTATGAAGCTTAACTTTAATTCATGCATATATAACTCCATGAGTTTTGTCATCATCAAAAAAGGAGATATTGTTGGCCCAGAGGCTCTTCACTCTAGTTTTGATGATGATTAACTCATATAGTTATTGTTTACTAATAATTTTGTGATATTTATTTTCAGATATTTGATCAAGATATTAGTAGGTGATTAACTTCAACAAAGGTGTTTTGAAACTTTCATATGTGTTGGCCCAGAGGCCCTTCACTCTAGTTTTGATGATGATTAACTCATATAATTATAGTTTACTAATAATCTTGTGATATTTAGTTTCAGATATTTGATCAAGATATTAGTAGGTGATTAGCTTCAACAAAGGTGTTGTGGAGCTTTCACATGGTGATTCAAGAGCTCGCGCATCAAGATCGCATCTAGCACTTGGTTGGAGTCAAGCTCGTTGGATCGCGTTTGGATCGAGTCGGCTTAGAGACAAGAAGACATCGGTTTATTTAGTTTAAGAGTTTGTTTAGATATTGTGTAAAGGTAGATAGTGTGGTATGCTCACATTCACAATACACACACAAGTTTCATGTTTTGGTTTTCCGTTTTACTGATCTTGGTTTTCATAAATAGATAAGATCAAAACAAGTTTACATGGTTTAATGTATATTAGATTTGATTTATATACATTATGCTTCATATACTTAGAAAAACTTATTTTGATAAGTCTGCATGAGTTTGGAGTTTTTGTATTTAAACAAAACTTATTTTTGGATTTCAATTCAAAAACATAGATATAATACCTTTCATGTATATTGGATTCTATCAATATACTATATGCTTCAAAGTTATTTCAATATCATGTTTTTGTATTTACATATATTTTGGAGAAAACAAATTTCCATTTCAAAAATCCAAGTTTTGAAAAAATACGGATTTTGGTTTAAGGCAAATTTTCTATCTCAAAAAAATGGTTCAAATCGTTTATAATATGTGTTGAATTTTTATCACACATATTTGTATTTCAAAGATCTAATAAGAACTGATTTTTGTGAAATTTATGTGATTTTATGGGATTTAATTGATAATAAAAACTCAAGTTTTAAATCCTATAATGGCTGGACTGGCTGTCTGCCGGTCGACCGGACCGGTCGACCGCGGCAGAAGTCGGTCGACCGGTCCAGTCGACGGACGTGCACAGGACGTGCAGGCAGCCAGGTTGGTGGGCCGGTCGACCAGGTCGGTCGACCGCCAGAGAGCTTCGGCTCTCTGGAAAAGGCCTCGGTCGACCGCCCGGTCGACCCGCAGAGAGTTCTGCTCTCTGTATCCAGCTCCGATCGACCGAGCGGTCGACCAGTCAAAGAGCCATTGCTCTCTGGATCCAGGACCGATCGACTGGGCGGTCGACTGATAGGCTCAAGGGTCATAAATTTGACCGTTGGCTGGTCGACGCCCGGTCGACCAGAAGGGCAAAATTGCCCTTTCCAGCTTCCAACGGATAGATTTATTTTGGGGCTATAAATACCCCATATCCTTGGCTGTTTTAGCTAAGTTTTTCAAGAGCAAAATTCTCATTCTTTCTAGTGTTAAAAATACAAGTTTTAAAAGAGTTTTAGAGCCAAAAGATTTCATCTTTATTTTGTTTTAAAGGGTTGGAAAAATCAAGAAAAGGAGAAGTCTTTAGGATTAGTTTTTGATCTACATTTTTATATCTATTCTAGAAGTTTTCTCAAGAGCTTTTCTTTGTGTTTTTAATTTCCTAACTCTTTGTTTTTCTCACACTTGAGCTTATCTATCTATCCTATCTATAGGATCATTGTTTTGTGAGAAAGAGTTGTTTGTGGTCTTTGAGATCACCTAGTTGTAATCCTTCCATCTTTTTGATTTTCCTCTAGTGAGAGGTGATAGTGTTAATATCCCTCTAGTGAGAGATGATTGTGAAAGTGATATTTGTAACCCTCTAGTGAGAGGTGATTGTGGAGATTGTGTTGGAATCCCTCAAGTTTGAGGTGATTGTGGTTGTGTGACTTTGAGCCTAATCTCTTTAGTGAGAGGTTGATTTGTTGTTTGGCTAAGTGCCTATCTCTCTAAGTGTAGAGGAGATTTGAGTTGTGCCTTGCCTCTAGTGACAGGTTGTATTTGTTGAGAGAAGAGTTGTGTACTCCCGGTTGTATTTACCCAAATCCTCAGTGAAGTCTCCCTGTGTGTGAAGTCCTGTGTGGACGATATAGTAGAAATTCTTTTGTGTGAAGGCGGGGACGTAGAGCTGGGTGCTCGAACCTCGAAACATATCTCTATGTTTGCTTTTGATCCTCTATCTCCTACTCTCTCTCTCTCTCTCTTATATTGTGCATGATTCATATTGTACATATCATATATATGCTTGTGTTGATTGTGTGTGCCCATGCTTGTGTTGATTGTGTGTGCCCATACTTGTGTTAACCAAGAAAGCTTCATATAGCACATCAACTCTTATTCCAAGGAATCAAGAGGAGTTAGTCTGATAGGTAGTCAAAAGTGCATATTTATCATCATATTTCCCTACCTATTCTTTTATAAAGCATTACTATGTAACGTTTTATTGTTTAATGTTGTGCAGGTCTTGAGTAATTAAAAAAATAAATAAATGAAGCCCAATTGAAGCCCAAAAGCCCAAAAAGTCCACAAACCCACATGAATGATTTATTTTAGTAATTTAGAAGCTTCTATCTTATCTAACATAATCTAAACTTGGATTTTAAGTTATTAATTTAAAATCTAGGGGAGGAGGAGGAAGGATAAAGTAGGATTCCTAATTGCTATTCAAATCTAGAGGAGGAGAAAGATATAACAAGATGAATCATCATCCTAATTAAAGATAGAGATGTACTTCTATTTGAATAAGCTTGCTTACTCTACAAGATGAAGATAACGGAGAGAAAATCTGAATTTAATTCAGATTCAGACTGGACACTTTTTAGTATTTCAATCATAACTTTCTCTGTTGAAACTCAAATTTGATGAATCAAGATGCTCCAGAAAGAAGACTTGAAGGATTACAATGCTTATGTTGATCAGACTATCCAATTCAATCAGTTAATAAGCCATATTCAGCCATAAACATGATAATAAGTTTCTGGACAGAATTGAATCTACGGATAAGTCAAAACAAGTTTGGAGATAAAAGGAGAATTCAAATTCAGAAATATTTTGCTTCTCATATCTTCATACGCTTCGTATCCCTCTAGTTTTCTCCTATAAATACCCCTACAGAGCAACAGAGGAAAGGCAGCTCTCAGAAGCTCAAGTTTAGGATTTCCTTTAGATCCTCTTTTCTTTCCAAATTTCTTGTATTTATTTCATTTTTGTTATTTGGAGAAGAAGATTATTGAAGAAGGAGAAGAGCTTTGTCATTGGCCGGTAACATCCAATAAAAGGTTCTTTATTCTTTTTACTTTTCTTGTTTTGCAATTCAATTTATTTTTCTGCTGTGGCTTATTTGTTTTTCTTCTTTTAATTTTCATACGAGCTTTCTTATTCATAACAAAAATTGAAAATAAAAATAAAAATATGAGTAACTTATTAAAACTTATAGTTTTCTAATCACTGGATCAACCTAAATTTAATTTAAAGATAAATTGATTGACATCTATGCTTGTTAGAAACCCTAGAATTGAATTGGTATTCTTGAAGATGAATTAATAATTGAGTTTAACTTATTTAAGTTGCACTTCTTAAATGGTTATTCATAGTTCATATCTAAATACTTTGATAGCATAATTTTAAGTAGACTTTTCTTATGCTATGTTTTGAAATTAGGATGAACTATAGTTTGATTTTTATTAGTGCGCATTAATTAGGGTTACAACATTGTTATTCATCTTTCTTGATTCTCAATCAAAACCCTAGGGTAGATAATTCTTTATTCAATATGATGTTCACTCTTTTAGAATAATACTTGGGTTGTGGTAGATGATTAGTAGACTATAATTCTTTTGCTTGATTAAAACTATTTCTTACAATCAATATCCCTTTTTTTCCAAGCTAACTGTTAGAGAAAATCGTTCCGAAAAGCTTCTATTGCAGTCCTCCCTGTGGAATCGACCCGCATACCCCTGCTACCGTAGATATATTGTGAAAGACAGAGACACGCATCCATCCAGATAACATCCTTCTAACCCTTAAACTATATCTCTTTTTTTCACCAATCAAATTTTGACGCCGTTGCCGAGGAGGGAACAGTACGATATTATCTAAAATAAACTAATTATTTATTTATTTTTTTCTGTTTGCAGGATCTGATAACAGGAAAACTAGCTGCAGCTAAGGACATATAGCAACTCTGTGCCTCTGCTTTAGAAGGCAGAGCAACAGAGCCTACTATCTAGCCGCGCAAACGGGCCATAGCCGTGATTCCGCGGCAGCAGTAGTGAACTACTGACTGAATTTTTGCAGGTTGCTGCAAATTGCAAAGTCCTATTTACTGCTTTAATATTATTTCTCTGTGATCACCCTGCATACTGCTAACTAATTAACAGTAACTTATTAGTTGACTAATTAAAAATTTTTTTAGACTCTTGCATCATAGGCACGTGTCTATTTAAATTTCTTTAATTTTTGTTGAAGAGTGCTGACGATAAGGTATGTTCGCATTGCATATAGACTAGGAAGCACCCTTGGCTAATTTACTGCTTTTGAGTGAATACTTGTCTATTGCTTTACACGTGCACTAAAACAGTTTAAGGCATAACCCATAAATAACATAAGGTGGAGATTTCATCACCCTTCCTTGGCGCCCACAAATCATCTCCGTTGCACTCACGACCCTAACCTTAAAATAAAAATTGAATAGACGTTGGCCTTAGGTTAAATTGGACTCATTAGGAGATTGGCTAAAGGAGGAAGTTGTTCGAAATTAACTCTTGCCAAATCGGTGTCTAGGAAGGGATTAAGGGCCGAAAGCCCGAAGGTTGGTGGTTACTTAATTAAGGAACGTCTTTGACGGATAACCTCCCACCAGGCTTGCCACCTATCTGGCCGATTAACTTGTGGTTAAGGTCGACAATATACCTCCTAAAGATAGTCTAAAGTTAGGAGTCGTCTAGGTCTAGGTTTAGACTAACTTAGGTTAGATATTTTTTTTCTTTTTTGTTTGGTTATTTGTTTTTCTTTGTTTGTGTGATATGGCTTATAACAATAATTTTTTCAATTTTAATAGTAATCCATATTACACCCCAACTTCTTTTTCAGATATTACCAACCAGGCATATCATAACTTTAAGCAACCTAGTGTGCGGGAGTGGTCCTATCCGAATCAATATTACCCATGCCCCCAATCTTATGACCATAATTTCTAAAACAATTTCTACTCCTCACCGAGTTAATGGGGATACAACACCCTTGAGCCATATTGTCAACCACCTTTCCAACTATCTTCTTCATATACTTCTTTTCCCACACCACCAATAGAAGAATCTATTTACTTGAAAAAGAGTATAGAATCTATGATTCAGTCCCCAAATGATCTATTTGATAGTTTAGAAGAAAAAATAGATCGTATACAAGATGTAATGAATGAACAAATTTATAGACTTTCAAACATCTTTGAACTAACTAACCAAATTGATAGAAATCAAGAATCATTGTGTCTAGAAGACCATGATTAAGATTCAATTTCATCGCATCAACATGAACTTGATCAATCCCAATCCTTTGACAAATTGGCAAGTTTTAACTTTAATGAGATTGAACCCGGTGTCTTTACCCAATTTGGACCCAATGCTCAAAGTTGTGGAGAGAATGATGCGGCAAGAAGTAGAACTAATTCGAGACCACATCTTTCAGACTAGAGGAAAATGTTAGGCATATTAGTGGATCATTGCGGGAGTAGACACCAACTTATCCCGAAAGTGCTTGATGTGTTGAACAGGGTCACTGATTCCATTATAGTAGTGAAGGTTAGGGTTACAAACTTCCTTAGAAACTCGCACTCCAGGATCTCTTCAGAGAAAGGGAAGTCAAAGACTTGGGAAGCTGAAAGTGTTGATTGGCTATATAACTGCAGATTGGCCTCCTCGATCTGTCTTTGGATCACTTCATGAGGGCTCTGATGTTGGGAGATTCTTTGACTCTGCTTCGAGTCTAGTGGTGATAGGTTTCTGTTTGGGAATGAGGCGAATCAACCTCTTTGTCAGAGTAGTCTTCATAGAGGGGGGCGTTGATCTGGGCAGCCTTGAATTTGTGGTGGGCCCATTGGTCTGGGCCCCTCTTACTCTGGGTTCACTTTCTGGTTGTGTCTGCTCCTGAGTTCTCTGGATGATGGTGATTTGCGTCAGGAGTTGGTCGTTGTCATGCTTCAATACCTCCTGTTCATAGGCGGCATTCTTATGGTCAAGAGCGGCATGCTCTTGGTCTTGATTTGTTTGCATCTATTGTTTCCTCATTTGCTCTTTCATGTCGACTAGCATCTGACGGATCTGGTCTTCGAATAATAACATCAGCTGGCAGCTGTCCCCTAAGGTGAGGAGGAGCCAGTGTCGTTGGTAATGTGTTGTTGGTCATCGACAAGTCGGGGATCTTGTCCCGAACGGTGTTGTTAGCCTTGCCTTTGATGGGATACCATTATGGGTGAAAGTTTGCTTTCTTGGTACTATTGGCACTAGGAAAGAGGCTTTTTAAGGAAGATTTTGGGTTGAAAAGGAGGGTGACCTTGAGTGTGTACTAAGATCTCAATGAAAGCACTAGTTTATAGTGGATAAAAATCAGCTCACTGTGGAATGATCCACCACAAACAAAGTTTGGGAGCTGACTGGGGTTTTAGATGGAGACAGACAAGAAGCTACACAAGAGCAACAGTTGCAACCTAAACCATTAAGGCGGTCAGGCAGAGTTTCAGTGTCACCAATCAGATATGGCTGGGATGAAAACCAAGTCTCTTTTGCATTAGTAAAAAAAGCTAAAGATCCTAACAGTTACAAGGAGGCAAAATAGGCAGATGACAATGACAAGTGCCATAGTAATGGAACAGGAGATGAAGTCTTTGGAGAAGAATCAAACATTACATTTGGTGAATCTACCAAAGGGTTCTAAAGCGATAAGTTATAGGTGGGTCTTTCGAAAGATGACAACGAGCAATACAAGGCAAGGCTAGTTGTCAAAGGGTATACTTAGAAAGAGGGTATTAACTACAATTAGATTTTCTTTCTAATAGTCAAGCATACATTTATTCGGTTGTTGTTAACAATCATGGCTTAATGTGTGATATAGAGTTGGAGCACTTGGATGTGAAAACATCATTCTGCATGGTGAGCTAGAGGAGGGGATATACATGAAGCAATATGAAGATTTTGTTCAGGAAGGTCAGGAAAACAAGATGTGCCTTCTCAAGAAATACCTTTTATGGGCTGAAGCAGTCTCCCAAGCAGTGATACAAATGGTTCGACTCATTTATGATCAAGGCCAACTACACACAATGTGAGTATGATAGTTGTCTTTATTTCAAGCAGCGCAATGACGATCTTATATATTTATTATTATAATATGTGGATGATATGTTCATTGCTGTGAAAAATAAGATACATATTCAGAATATTAATGTTCAGTAACGAAGGAGTTCGATATGAAAGATTTAGAGAGAAATTAAGAAGATCTTAGGTATGTATATCAGTCGAGATAGGAGTACAAGCAAACTCTGAAAATCCCAGGAGAATTATGTTCTCAAGATGTTGGAGAGGTTAAACATGGCTGAAGAGAAATCGGTCTTGGCAGTTCACTTCAGGTTATCCTCTAGTCTGTGTCCAACTCGTAAGAAGAGGAGGATGAGATGTCTCGAGTAACATATGCTAGTGCGATGGGATCACTAATGTATGTTATAGTCCGCACTAGGCCTAACTTTGCCTATATAATTAGTACAGTAAGTCAATTCATGTCGAAGCCAGCAAAGCAACATTTGAAAGTAGTGAGTGAGTGCTATGATATCTATGAGGGACTGCAAGATTAGGCTTAGGGTTTTGATGTTGGAAACATGGAAGCATAAGGTGTTACAAAGATATATTAATGCAGATTATGCAGGAGATCTTAATCAGCGAAAATCTATGACAGATTATGTATTCACAACAGCAGAGTGTGTTGTTAGTTAAAAGACAAAGTTAAGAAAATACTATAGCTCTTTCAACAATAGAGGCGAAGTTCATGGCTGCAGTTGAGGCATCTAAGAAAGCCTTGTGGTTGAGAGAATTGGTCGGTATATTTGGCATCATATAGGATTCAATGCAGGTCTACTGCGACAGTCAGGGTGCGATACATCTCGCTAAGGATCACAATTATCACAAGCAGATAAAACACATTGATGTGAGGTATAACAAGATACTTCATTGGTTATACTAGAAAAGGTTATTGACTTTGTAAAGATCAGTACGAAGAAGATATGGTTAATATAATGACAAAGTCCATTCCAGTAGAGAAGTTTAGAGCATCTTTGAACTTCATTAATGTTCTCCAAAGGTAATGTAGAGAATGAGATCTTGGGAGGGAGCCGTATGAAGTCACAAAAAGGGAAGAGAACTTATTAATGGTGTGGAAGCCAATTTCTATAAGGGACTCATGCCATGTGAGTTAAGGTGGAGATTATTGGTATTTTGGGTGCCTCACATCCATTAGAGAAGACTACATGAAAAGATGGAGAAGATTTCAGAAGATTCAGCAGGCAGAAATGTGCACTGACATATACGAACTCAGGCTATCGACAGTAGCAGATGACTATCGATAGCTAAGCCAGAGCGGTAGACACGCAATAGACCGCAAGACAACAGAAACTGAGGATGACTCAGTCTGTCATGTAGCTGTCGACAACTGAACACTACCTGTCAAAAGCTTTCGATAGGAGATCGACCACAGACCCAACAGTAAATCAATATGTCTCGGTCTGTCGACAGCTGCAGGAATTTTCAGATTTCGAGTTGATTTCTGATTGGGATTTTGAAAGGGTTTCTGAATCCTTTCTTTCAGAGGTGATTGATTGGGTGGCTATGACGGTTTTACTGAAGAATTGAAAGGTTTAGATTTATTATAGATGTTTTAAAACTCCTAGAGTTGTAGGTTTTAGAAAATGTGCTTAATAGGAATCCACCTTGTATTGAGAGTTTGAGAGACCCTGGAGAGATAAATTTGTAAAATCTTGTATTACTTCTCAAGTTAATAAGATTTTCTTTCCTATTCTCTCATATCTTGTGTTTTTTCATTTGTGTTCTTCCTCTTGTGTGATCAAAATATATTGCATGTTACAGTAGATCTCTCGGTGCTGTATACCCCAAGAAATGAAGCTATATACCCCATGAAAGGCTATGAGTTTCTCCTCACGATTTCCCTTAAATAAGAGTTGAGATCGTAATTTCTTTTTTGGTGTATAGAGAGTTCAAACAAATAATCTTGAGAAGAATAAAAACAAGTATATTTGTGCAATAATATAAAAGAGTAAGAGTTAGAGAGATCAAACGCAAGCCAACCACAAAGACAGAAGATTATTATCAAGGTTTGAGCAACTTGCTCTGCGTCTCCACCTTCATCGCAATGAAGGATTCCAATATAATCGCTCTCAATTATATTTGAACTTGATCCTGCAAGATCACTTGGTGCCGCAACACCTACAAGCTTCCTACTCGTTCCTGCAGGAACATAAACGCATGATCTCATAAGCTCGATCGAGGATGCAACCTTCAACAACTCAATTACAAAGAATGAATACTGGTGATCAATACTCGATTACAATAAAACTCTCTTATAACCTCACTTATAGAATAGATAGAAATGAGAACTCAAGTGTAGGAGAGAGAAAAACAGAGATTGGGAATCGAAAAACACTAAAAACTTTTATAAGAGATTTTAGATTTGAACACTTGAAAATCTTTTTGAAAACTTGTGAAAAGCTCATTGTAAAAAAACTCTCTAATCACTCCTATTTATAGGAGAAGCCTAGAGATCAATTCTCAATTAATTCCAGCAATTAAAATATATTAGATTATATTAAATTCAAGAAATAGCAATTGAAAATGAACCTGGACATGTTTGAATAGAAAACTAGCTGTTATAAGATAAAACATGCAAGTTTTGACTACTAGCTGTCGACAGGCCAAGTGGCCTACACATAAGTAAATTTCACACATTTTTTTATGGTTACAAAGTTAGAATTTAAAAATAAAATATATATATATATATATATATATATATATATATATATATATATATATATAATTTGTAGATTTTTAAGTTATCTTTCTAATGAAACAAAAATCATTTGAATTAGATGTTAGGTTAGAAAGATATGATCAAAATATTGAAGGGTGTCAAACTGAAATTGTGAAAACTATTTTCAGCACATAGACTAATTTAAAACCAGTATTTCATAATCAAAACTTTTGAATTTGAAAATGGCCATATAGGGAGATATTGTAGTCCTTTAAGTTAGATTTGCAATTCATCTTGAATCACATCAAATAGAGATCAGAGTAAAAAGTTATGTCTAAAATAGACAGAAACTGTCAATAGGCCGAGTTTTCTTGAGCTCTGTAAAATGCTGTCGACAGCTATGGAGCTGTCGACTGTCCTGCTGCACAGTTAGTTTTTAAAACCAAAATTTAAAGCTTTAAATATTGTAATTTAAAATAACTATATAGGAAGATATTGTAGCCCTTTAAGTTAACTTTATAACATAATAAAATCACATAAATCAAATATTGGGTCAGAAAATTTTGATCAAAACACTGGAAGGGTTTCATATAGAAAACTATAAACTATTTTTGTAAGAAATAAACTTTTGATAAAAACAAAAGTAAACTCATTTCTTCGAGATATAAATCATATAAATAAAAAATTGAGTTTCCCCAACTAATAGAATGTTTTACAAATCAATATTGTTAAACTCAATTTCTTGAAAACTAAAACAAAAAATCATATTTCATAAAACTCATTAAACCAAAAACTTGGATGTGTGAGCTTGAGCAATCAATCATACACTATTCTTTATAAAATTTTTAAACACAAATTCTATGTGTGTATGAGCTTGAGCAATCAACTCTGCACTATTCTTTACAGAATTTATAAACACTTAAAAATTCTATAAACAAGTCTTCATCTCTTGATTTAGATCTTCTACTATATTTTGACCTGATCCAAGTACTTGATTCATCTTGAACTTGACTCCTCCTTGAGTGCTAGATGGGATACTTAAATTTGAGCCCTTAAATTAATACTTGTTAGCTTCAAAGCTTGACTTTGAGTCTATTGTTGAAGCCAAACGCTAAACCATGATCTTGATTAAACTTGTAACTTAAACATCATAAGATCATTAATACTATAACCACATAAATTAATCTTCATCAAAACTAGAGTGATAGACCCTTGGGCCAACAGTTGTAACTCCATGTACTCGGCAAGATTCATCCTGTAATGAGGCAGACTTGGCAAAGTTGCTCTTGAGACTAAATCAATGGCATGCTGAATGTCTCGCATTGGAGGTAACTCACCTGCCAGATTTTTTGAGAGAACTTCGAGAAACTCTTTCATTATTGGTTTTAATATGTCCTGAAACCTGCACCTCGATCTCAGGCTCACCTTCGTGAGCCACAAGTGCATAGCAAGTTGAACTCTCATTCAAACTCTTTTCATTTGATCATGGCTAATCAAGTTCATTACCATCTTCTCTTTGCCCTTATCACCCTTCTTTTCAGGAGCTAGTGTATCCACTTTTCTCTTGCCTTTATCAATCTTCTTTTTTGGAGTTGGTAGTTTAGGTTGATTCGGTATTAGCTTCACCTTCTTACCGTTATGGACGAACGGGCAGTAGTTGGTACGTACATATATGTCACATCTAAGTCGAACAATCATGATTGTCCCAAAATATATGACCAACATTCATAGGGAGTATGTCGCACCACACATTATCTACGTACATGGCAAACTGTATGAAAATTTGACATCTCTCTTGAACTTTTATGGATGTAGTGTCGATCCATGTAACAATGTAGGGATTTGGATGCTTCATTGGTTTCATCCATAATATAGTGATTAATTTTGAAACAACGATGTTGATGCAACTGCCACTATCTACTATCGCTTTGCAGCTTTTATTCCCAATCTTTATGTATATTTGGAATATTGCAGTTTTTTTTCCAGTCATTGACTTGCTCGAGCTGCACTAGAGTACACCTAACTACTCCTAAATGTTCTCTGTCTCTAGTAAAGTTCTAATGCAGCCATTGAATTCACACCTTTAAGAAGAAGCATCCGAGTTATCATCCTTTTGGTGCACAGCCACTTCTAGACCATCTTTTCCTACATTTTCAATGGAAACTTCCACTAAGAGAGTCTCGGTTTTACATTAGAAGAACCTGCTGGTTTGACACTTGAGAAACTGGAAGCAAGTTTGCTCGAGGCAGGAAAGAATTGGTTAAAGCTAGGTTTGCTAACTGTTATGGTTTTAGAGCTATCTCTAGAATCAGTTCAGTGGAAGTAGGATCCTCTGAACTTATCTAAATTGGTGACTAGCTGGTATGCCTGCTCTATAGTCGGTGGTGCCTCGGGGATGACCTCTCGGCGATAATTGTCCCCAAGACCTGACCTAAACCTAGATATGATCTATCGGGAGATTCAACTGATTGTACCACACCGATTCAAATATTCATCAAACTTAATGATGTAATTAGTGACCGATTTTTTTCTTGAGTTAATCATTTCCACTTGTTCAGTAACTGATAACTGAAGAAAGTTGGAACATATTTCAATCTAAGTTCTCTTTCATGCTCTACCAAGTCTCAACTGGATCATCTTTTTTACACCTCATCATCCTTTCAAGGTTCTCCCAGTATTGTCTCGCTTGTCCAGTTAGCTTCATCGTGACAAATTGAATTTTTCTAGACTCGAACATGTCGCACCAATGAAAGTAGGGTCCATAACTAGTTGCTAGACTATGTAAGCTTGAGGGTCTAAGCGTTCATTGAAAGAAGGAGCATTGACTTTTATGATTTTGACATACTAGATATTTGGGTCCTTTGTATTGTTGGGTAGAGCTCGCTCACGCCTGAGTGACCTACTGTTATTTCAAGACTCGTTCTCCTCTGTGGTTCTCCTTTGATTGGTTTCTCACTGACGCCTAGGTAACCTACTGTTAGTTCGAAACTCATTCTTTTCTGTGGTTCTCCTTTAATTGGTTTCTAGCCTTTTGAATCGAGTGGCTAAATTCCTACAATTGACATCAGCCTGGCCTCTAAACTCATACAATCGTCTGTCCATCTAATACATCTAACAATGAGTGTGTTAAGTGTGTCCTTAAGGCTTGGGTCCACTTTGTGCAGTGGTTTTGCCTACTGAGAAAGTCCTACCACTCCTAGTTGGCATGCAAGTTCCTAACTAATCCTAAGTACAAACTACCTTAAGGTGAGATGTAAACTATGCAGGAGGAATCAGATATTAGATTGATGAAAAATGATACTAACTTTAAGATTTGTTGATCAATGCGCGATTAAGAAACTGTAACGTAGGACAGTGATTAAACTACACTTGCTAACATAGTAAATTTCAAACCAGTTCAAGTGACCACAAATTCAAGTTAGTTGAGTTGCACAATTAATATCAATTTAGATTTTCACTTAAGGTCAGAATCACACAACTCACTATTTAATGTGCAGCAGTCAATACCTTTTATCTCGCGACAGATTGAAGGAGCTATATTAATTAAGAGATAATAATAATTGAACAGAAACTTCAATGATTATTGGGAGGTGATCAAAACTTGAACATGGATGTGAAGGTTGTAGATGCATAGGATTGATCTCCACAAATCCGCTACTTCAAAGACGACTCTATTCAGGCTTGATAACGAGCTCAGAATGGTCTTCGAAAAAACTGAACTGAAAGAGCTGAGTTGAAATGAGCAAACTGAGTAAGACGGGTCAACTCATTAAGTCAGGCTGAGTCAACTCAGTCAAGCCGGGGTCGGCTTTAGTCTGAGCTGCGGCTCCGGGTCAGCTCAGTTTACGGTCATCTCGAGTCAGCTCGGTCTGAATGAACCGACTCGGGTTAGCTTGGCCTGATTTGGTGGGCTTGGGCCGGGTCGGATTTAAATTCAAAACGGGTTTATAATTAAACCATATTTTGAGTTCGGGCAGCCTTGACTGCAGAACCGATAACACCAACCTTTCACCTGATCGTCTTTTCCTGCGATGGCAGTGGCGAGGAGGAGGCCAGGTGGTGATGACGGTCATGAGATGACGACAGAGTCTCTTCGAACAGATGGAGGTGGCGGGGTGGTGAGAACTCTGTGACGGTGGAGGACAGCTGAAGAGGGATCAACGATAATAGGGAAGACGGCTAAGGCTCGGCGAAGTCTCTTGTGCTGTCAGCGAGGATGAAAGAGGTGTGGATCTGATTGAGATCTGATCGAAGATGAGAAGCGCTGACATCGATGATGGGTGGAGTCACCCGTGCTATCGTAAGGAGAACTGGAAGAGGAGGCTTCTGTGAAGTTATCGGGTAAGTTGGGGGTTGCAGCGACTGGGATCTGATGAAGCCATCGGAGGTGAGTGGACGATGATGAGGGTGCTTGGGGGAGATCTGGATCCTTGATCTTGAAGAAGATCAGGGCGCTATGATCGAGGCTACGACGGCTTCCCTAGAAGGGACGAGGATGGTGGGGTATTTGGATCATGGCGGGTGGATTTGACAGTGGTGACAACGGACCTGGAGGTGGCAACAGGAGGGCAGGCAGCAGCCTAAGGCTAGGGTTCCTATGAAGTTGGGGAAAGGAGACGATGAAAAATAGTTTTTTTATGATCTGACCTTGGGCTGTTGATCTGTTCTGTTTTTTTAAAAGAACTAGAGTTGATCTAGAACTAGGGTTTGGGAGGGGAAACACTTTGAAGAGGATTGAAAATCAATTGCTTTGATACCAAACTGATGTAAAACAATATAGATTACAATCACCTTCAAATTTTAAAACTAGAGTTTAAAATTTGAATTGAGAAACTGGATAGAATTTTGGGCTTCACACCTTTTGCACAGACTTCACACCCAAAACTCAAGAGCAAAATTTCAAAAATTTAAACTGAAAAATTTGAGAGTTTTAATCAATTGATAATAATTCAAAGAAAAGTCTTAAGGCCCTTTTATAGACCTTACAAAGGAGTCCTTTCTAGGAGATAACGATAGGTACTAAACACTCACATAAAAGTAACACTACCAAAGCAAATAAACTATGCCATAAAATAGCTAAAATTAAAGTAATATGGCACGTTGTCTTTCAGATCTAGAATAGACTAGGCCGAAGTGACGTCTCAGCAGCGTGATGCCCTTATCAATAATAGTGGCAAATGAAATGATTCATAAGCATGCCTTTTTATATATTATCATGATCAACAAAATATGTAACGAAAGGAAAGTACCTTAACCAAAACTTAAAATGTTGGGTTGTGGGCTAAAATGCATATCTAGCAAACTTAACACTTAATAATATTATTATCTTACTAAAGAAAATATTATTAGCTAACAAGAAATTCTTTATGTATGTTACTTTCATAAAAACATGAACGACAAAGAACGTGCATGAATTCACTTTTTAGAGATATCAGAGTTGAATAAATATAGCCTCTACTGTTGTACGATGATTGTAGGGATGGCAAGGGTTTTTGATTGGCTTGAATTGGAAGTGGTCATGTGTAAATGGGGAGGAGAATGCGAGAGAGTGTAATATGAGCTTTCATCTCTCTCTCTCTCTCTCTCATATCTGAATTCCTCTTCTTTTGTATATATGCATTCTATATACATTTACATAGTTGGAGGGAAGGCGAATTAATGACAAGAGAGGGTGGGATTTATTTAGGAGGATTAATAGGAATAATGTGGGATGTGGGAGGAGTTGGAGAGAAGTTTGGGCTAGGTGAATTGATGCTGGGTTTAGTGAGGTGGCATGACTAAGATAAGAATAAGAGATATAATTGCATCCAATTTTTCCATGTTCATCTTTTGGTAGATGCTCTACCTCACGTCACAAAAATAATAATTAATTAGATTTGAATAGACCAAAGTAGTACAAACTTTGAGCGTGTTGAATACGGTTCAAACAACTTTAGGACTGAGTTAAGAGAAATAGCAATTTTTTTAACCCTTTTGAAAAATGATAAAGTTTATATTACATTTTGATGAAATATTACATAATGTAGTGGTTAATTTTCTTTTATATTGAATTCTTTATTGTTATTAAATTAAATGCAAGAAATTAAAGTCATAGAGAGGAGGGAGGAAACGTGAAAAAATTTAGGAAAATTAGACTACTTCGAATTCTATCTGATCTTGAAAAGTCGAGCTTGATAATTAGGAAAATATTAGTAATAATATCGGTTCGAGTTAGAAGTAAAAGTTGACACTGCAACAGAAATGAGCTTTCATGGCGGTTTAAAATCAGGCGACATTGTAAGCTGGGAGGCAACAACGGCAGTTTAAAACTGCCGTGAAAACACCTCAATTTTTTGAAAAAATAAACTTAACGTGATCCCCTCTTCGTCCTCCTGTCCATTCCTATCGGTGATCCCCTCATCCTCCTCTTCCATCCCGTTTGACAGTCTCCTCGTCCTCCTTGGCCAAAAATTAGTAAAAGATCAGGAAAAAAAAGTAGAAGAAGACCAAGAAAATACTCTAGCACAATCAAAGAATTGATTTTATTGAGTAAATTTTTAGCTTTTAGTATCACAATAAACCACCTTCAGTGATTCTCCTAGTTGCAGATGGATAAGATCAAACATATATCATAATCAACTCCAAAATTCAAAATCATACCGTTTTTCTTCCAACAAAGTATCATAATCAACCCCAAAACTCAAATTCATTAAACAATTTATGAACTCACCTTGATGAACAAGGGGAGGGAGATGAACTCACCTTGATCGAAGATCAAACTGCATCTTTCAGATCAAAGATCGAACTCACCTTGATGAATGAGGGGAGAGAGATAAAACTCGCCTTG
Organism: Agave tequilana; assembly: GCA_038442645.1. Classification (NCBI taxonomy): domain Eukaryota; kingdom Viridiplantae; phylum Streptophyta; class Magnoliopsida; order Asparagales; family Asparagaceae; genus Agave; species Agave tequilana. The sequence goes on from JAVJIF010010231.1 coordinate 59,873, forward strand.
ATCGAAGATCGAACTGCATCTTTTAGATCAAAGAACTAGGGGAGAGAGATGAACTCGCCTGGTGATCGAAGGGGAGAGAGATTAAACTCGCCTGGTGAGCGTGGGGGAGAGATCGCCTTAATGACTCACCTGGCTTGAACGAGAGGGAGAGAGATAACCTTGATGAACGAGGCAAGAGAGAGATCGACCTTGCCTTGATGAACTCGCCTTAATCGACGATCACATTTTCAGATCAAAGAACGAAGGAGGAGAGAGATGGGGTAAGGGGAGAGAGAATAGCTGAAAGTAGAACACAAAGAGCTACAGCCCATCAGCTTTTATGTCACGGCATTTTCAATGCAGACCATCGTGAAACGCGCGTCATCTATTCTCAAAATTGTACTAGTGTTCAGCTTTTACGGTGGCTCTTCAAAAAACTGTCGTAAAACTAATATATAGCTGTTATTTTAATAACTGCCATAGAAGATCCCAAGGCTTCGAACAACATTTATGACGTTCTTCAAAGAACTTGTTAAAATGCCGTAAAAGATCCAAAGTTAAAATTGTGTATTTTTTATTAAATTACAAAATTGTCACCGCCTTTTGATGCACTTCGGTGTGACTCAGCCCAACATGAAATGGGCGAGGTGGAAGCCCATTTCTGTTGCAGAGTGAGTAGGAAACTAAAAAGGCAAGAATTCAACCTTCAGTTACTAATGTTTATTAGAAACTTTGTTAGTATTACTCATTAAATTAGTTGATTCTTAATGAATAAATACCTAATATTTCGGGATCGGCTTACTAGAACTAACTCAATTTGCCGGAATCCGACTTGTGATCGACCGAACTGTCGGTTGGCTTCATGTACCAAACGACCGGGAAGTCGACCGATAGCCAAAACTTGTCCAGCTCTGAATTTTCTGCTCTCGATTGATTGTGCCGATCGACTGCTTCTGTCTTCATATGCGGTCTCCAACCTGTTTCTAGTTCATACTTCGGGTCGATCAACCACCCTATTTTCTTCTGTTCAATGTGCATGTCGTGCACATATGGTCGATCGGGCGAACGATCAACCAATTTCTTCCTCTGCTATTTTCAATGAGTTTTTGTTAAAAACTCTATCTCCTCGATTTTAGATCTTCTCCCACAATTCTCCACCTCGGTGAGTATTTCTCAAATTTGAGCCGAACATCACGAATTGTCAACTTCAGCTCAGGAAATGGTTGCGCTATTATCGCTGCCTACATACCCTTACTCAAGGGATCAAGCCACACGTAGTTATTGAAACTAGCTTCAGAAAACTTAACCATCAACTGAAACCAAGTCTGCAACACCAAACCCAACTGACTTAGTGATATGAATCTCCTCATCACGTCGTCATGAAGAACAACAGTTTTCAACTTGAGCTGATCTAGATCACCAACTTGAGATTCATTCTTCTTCACCATTTTCATGGATTCATCTTGGTTCCTATAGCTGCAAATAACTCAACTCTTTCATCAATCTGTTCAACATCCAAACTGGTTACATGATTTCCCTGGTGTCACATCCAGTGAGATTCCAACTGATACTGAACCAACTAGAAATGGTGGAGTAACATCAACATCCACCCACTGCAATAAATTTTTGGTCTTCATCCTCTCTACCTGCTGAGAGACGGTAGACTTCAACAATTAAGGCTCATCAAATGTGACATACTTGCTTAACACGATCTTCTTGTTTTCAGAGTCCTATAACTTGTAGCCTTTCAAATTTCTTTTGACATAAAAAAACACAAACATTTTTCCTTGCAGATTCACTTTGTCATCTTTGACTCCAAAGTAGGCCAGACACCCAAATACCCGAATCAAACTATAGGCTTAAGCAGCCCTACACGACCAAATATCTAATGGAGTTTTACCTCCTATTACAGTCGACGCTAACCTATTCATGAGATGGCTAGCATACATTAAAGTCTCAGCCCAAAATGATTGTCTAATGATGCATTAGACAACAAATACCGAATCTTATTCAGCCAGACACGGTTCAACTCTTTAACTAACCCAATCTATTTTCAAACTATGAAATGAATACCAATACAATTGTTCTGGCCAAATTGCAGGAACAAATTCTTGTATTCTCCAACAGATCAAATTGGAGCACCTTGATCTTTCTGCCAGTCTGTTTCTCCATCAAATTCTTTAACTTCATGAACAAACCTAGGACTTCAAATATTTGTCTCATAGGGCATACCCAATAATGCCTAGATAAATCAACAATAAAAGAGACGAACTACTGATGGCCTCCAAGCGATGCATTGGTAGGACCCCAAACATCAATATTAATACGATCAAGAAGACCTCTTGTGTGGGAAATTGTGCTGTCGAACTTCACCTTTGTCTTCTTGTCTAGAACACAACGTTCACCAAATTTCAAATTGCAGATAGTTGCACCTTCCAATAATCCTTGCATTGCCAATGCTTGCAAGAATATATTGATCACTACAAGAGGAAGTTAATTCACAAAATCCCTATGCAGATCAAAATATATTGCCATGTTACTTCATTCTTGAAATAGGCAATTCAAATTGTTAACAACCAAGAGAAATCCACAGTGATAGCTTTTAGTCCAATGAGGGTTACATTATATGCCTTCAATAGCTAGCATAAAAGGGAGTCATTACGGAAACACTGTATTAGGCAGTGGTAAACAGGTACTCAGCCTGAACCCATTTCTTAGGCTTGTGGCACAATAAATCTCAGCACCCTGAAGAAATAACTTGCAAATATATATATATATATATATATACATATATACAGATATATACATATATACATATATACATATATATACATATATACATATATATATATAAAGAGAGAGAGAGAGAGAGAGAGAGAGAGAGAGAGAGAGAGAGAGATGTATCTCAGCTGTCATCTAAGAGAACACTCTTAACTCTTAGATGGCGGCTTAAAACTCCGACTTCTCAAAAAAAAATTCATGATGCGACCACAAAATAAGAAATTCTCTTCTTAGGATGTGTACTTATAAAAAATTACTTGTTTTATAGTTTGTTTGATCATGTTTTAAATGGTTGCATTTGTTGTATTGTTGAAAATTCGTTAAATTTGTAACCATTTGAAATATGATCAAACGAACTCTAAAATACGTGATTTTTTATAAGTACACATCTTAGGAGGTGAATATCATATTGTGCAGTCAGATCATAAATTTTTTTAAAAAGCTGGAGTTTTTAAGCCGCGATCTAAGAGAGTGCTCTTAAATGACAGTTGAGGTACATATTCCTCTCTCTCTCTCTCTCTCACACACACACATATGTATATATATAAGTAACAGTTCCTGTGCAGACTTCAGTAGCTCATGTAACTTCTATTATCGCTTTGCTAATAATTGTGCTACTTAGTGGAGATATGTAACAATCAGTTAATTGAAGTAGATGAGCAAATTTTGCTAAACCTATCAAAAACCTATGATTGACTCTTTGTTGACTTTTAGAAAGTTAATTCACAAAATCCATTCGAGTCCCTCCGGTTAACCAGCAATGGATTCATCAACCCGCAAGGGATATACATACTTCATTTGCAGAAACTCACATAAATCTGAACATCATCTTTGACACATGTTCCAACACACACTTTGTTAGAATGTTGTTTTAGAAGTAAAGAATAAAAGTTGATAAACAAGCTAAACAAGTGTCAAACACAAGTGAATAAGTGTCTCATATAAGGCACGGGTGAGCAGGCCAAATTTTAATAAGAAACGGTTTTGCATAACATAACTAACTTGTAAGATAAAGGATCTAAATGGTGAATGTCAGATACATGGCAGCCAAAGGGATCACATGTCGAATAGCATATATTGGGGGATAAGTCGGGAAATTAAGTTAATAACATGCACCATGGTAGGTGAGGGAGAAGATCTAAAATAGAGGAATAAGAATTTTTTAACAAAAACTTATTGGAAATAGTAGAGAAAGAAATGTGCATGGCATGCACGTTGGACAAAAGGAAATAGGGCGGTCGACCACCCGGTCGATCGGCCTGAAGTATGAAACTGGAAATAGGTTGGCAGTCGACCAGCCAGTCGATCGCACATGAAGACAGAAGCAGTCGGTCGACCATCTGATCAACCGACCCGAGAGTAGAAAATTTGGAGTTCGACCAGTTTGGGCTAGACTCGGTTGACCGCTACATGAAGTCAGTCAACTGCCCGGTCGACCGCAAGTCGAGTTCTGACAATCTGAATTGGTTTCAAGTTTCTATTTTGAAGCGAATTTCGATCAGAATTTGGGTTTTCGTCTATTGGTTGTTCCTCTGGTTATATAAGAAGGGTCTCTGCACTCCAATTGTAACCTTGAGTGAGAGATAATTTGTATTAAGAGTTTTAAGGTTGGTTTGAATGAATTTTATAACAAATAATGTAGTTTCTTTCTTTGGATTAATCTTGATTGGATCTTTGAATCAATTTGTAACCCTTGTAACTCTGTTGATTGAATGAGATCTTCTCCCTTCTGCCCCGAGGACCTCGTTAAATTGTCGAACCTTGTTAAATTATTTGTTCTCGCTTTTTCTCTTTGTATTCGTATTCGTATTGGTTTGTGATTGACTCGGCATTGTTACGCTGATCTTGGTGATTGGCATGTTGGATTTCTCCAGAAGGTGCAACAAGTGGTATCGGAGCATCCCAGGTTCGACTAGTAATCGTGTATCGATCTCAAGAGCATCGTGATTCGTTTGACAGAGATCGAGTGTCAATCTCAGAACAGCATTGGACTGTTCATAGGATCGTGTATCAATCTCAGAACTGCATTGGTTTTGTTCATTAGGATTAGTTTGGGTGGAGTAGATCGTTCAAAAACTCGTCTGGGTTTCACCTTGAGATAAAATTTTGATCTTTATCTAGTTTGAATCTATTTTTCCGTTAGTTTTTCGCGTTGTATTGGTGTATTTTTGGGAGAAGATGGCCAAGGTTAATCAGTCCATGGTGAAGACTGTGAATATTCACCAGTCGAAGATTGATGTGGTGAAGTTTGATGACACGAACAACTTTGATATATGGAGATGCGAGGTGATGGATGCACTGAACGCGTAAAATTGAAAGACACACTGCTTTTGGAAGAGAAACCAGTGGATACTTCAGAGAAGGATTGTGACAAGATGGATCGGATGGCGTGTGGCGTCATTACGTCTTGTTTGACAAAAGATATCAAGTATCATGTGATGATAGAGGTTCCTGCAAAGAAGATTTAGTAAATCCTTGAAAGCAAGTATTTGACAAAGAGCATTGAGAATCACTTGCATTTGAAGAGGAGGCTTTATCGCTTCCAGTTAAAGAATGAAATCTCCATTGGTGAGCACATGGACAACTACATGAAGCTTCTTGTAGACCTAGCTAACATGAGGGAGATGATTAAGGATGAGGACAAGGCGTTGATTCTATTAAGCTTTCTTACGGATGAAGAGTATGAGACATTCGTTTTAACTTGATCAATGATAAGTCTTCACTTAGCTACAATGATGTGTTGGCTGCTCTTATGAATCATGAGATGAGGAGAAAGGATAAGGCGCTTTTTTCAGTAGCACAACAGCAGAGACGTTGACTGCAAGAGGAATTGGTTTCAATCATCAAAAGGGCATGGGAGATAATAATTGCGAATTGGGAAAGAATCAATGTATTTTCTGCAAGGGCATTGGAAAATTAATTGTCCAAGGCTAAAGAGGAAAGGACTAATATCAGAGGCAAACATCGCACAGGCGGTTGATAGTACTTGATTGGAACAGGAAATTGTATTGTAAATAGTTTAGAAAATCTTAGTCTCATTTTAAGGTAACCGCGTAGCAAAAGTTAGACGAGTCGATCCACAAGGAAGGATGCAATGGAAGCGTTTCGGAACGATCTTCTCTGTAATTTGCTTGTAAAAGAAAAAGAGAGATTGATTAGATTTGATCAAGTTCAAGAAGTATAGTTTACTGATCATCTACCACAACCCATGGTATTAGTCTCAAAGAGTGAATATCATATTGAACGAAGAAGCATCCATCCTAGGTTATTAATTGAGAATCAAGCAAGATGAATGATGTTGGAACCCTAACTAGTGTGCACTAATAAAGATTAAACATTCGTTCATCCTAATTTCAAAGCATAGCATAAGAAAAGTTTTTTTTACTTAAAATTATGCTATCAAAATTCTTAAGTATGAACTATGAAGAATCATTTAAAAATTGAAACCTGAATTAAAATAAACCTAATCATCGATTCATCTTCAAGAAGACCATTTTAATCCTAGGGTTTCTAACAATAATAGATATCAATTAATTCACCTTTTAAACTAAACTAGGGTTGATCGAGAGATTAGCAAACTACAGGTTTAATTTAGTTATTCATTTTTTATTTTATTTTCAATTTTTATGTTGAATAAGAAAATTGCATGAAAACGAAAAGAAGAAAAAAATATTTAATCTAAGCAAAAAAAAACTGAATTGAATTGCAAAGAAGAATGAGTAACCTTTTATTGAATGTCACTGACCAATTACAAAGCTCCTCTTCTTCTTCAAAATATTCTTCTTCGAATAACAAAAACGAAAATACAAGAAATTTCAGAAAGAGGAAAAATTCTAAAGAAAAACCCTAAGCTTCAGTCTCTGGATCCCCCACTCTGTTACTCTGTAGGGGTATTTATAGGAGATATAGGAAGTAGAGTCCCCGTACAACTCTTCCACAAAAACCCGTAACCAACTTCGTCCAAATGGCCGCGGTAGCGTGGCCAATAGCCACGCGCTTTCTTGCAAGGCTCATTCTGGGCCGTTCATCTGGGCTCCTCCTTCTAGATTTTCTATTCAAATCTTCTATCTTGAGAACTCGAGATAACTTGGGAAGTAAGTTATCACAAATCTGAATTTATAAAAGGATTTGTTCTTTATCTTTAAGCTTTTCTCCCCTTTTATCTTTATCCTTGTATTGCAAGCAACTAGGTTTAAGTAGAAGTCCATCTTATCCTTTTCCTCCTCCTTTTAGCAATTAGGAGTTCTATTTTATCCTTCCTCTTCCTCCCTTAGATTTTAAATTCCAAGTTTAAATTAGGTTAGATAAGATAGAAACTTCTAAATTACTACAATTAATTTTGCATGTGGGCTTGTGGGATTCTTGGGCCTTTGGGCTTCACTTGTGCTTCATTTCTTTATTTTTTTAATTACTCAAGATCTGCACACATTAAACAATAAAATATTAGTAGCAGTGCTTAATAAAAGAATAAATGATGGTAAATGTGATGATAAATATGCACCTTTTACTACCTATCAGTACTAATTTTTACTCTTCAATGTTTTCTCTCTATTAATCCTACAGTTTTCTATGCAGAGATATTTTAGTGGATTTTTGATATGGGTACTACCTATCACGTTTGTCCCAAGCGAGAGTGATTTGCTAGTTTTGGAAAACTAGATGGAGGCTTGGTGTCGTTTGGAGATGGACACACATGTCATATTGAGGGGATAGGTATAGTTCGTATCAAGATATTCGATTAGACAGTAAGAGAGTTGCAGAATGTGAGGTATGTTCCTCAGTTGAATAAAAACTTTATCTCAATTGGAGCTTTGAAGGTATAGAACCTGAAAGAGAATCTTGGGGAAGGCGTTCTCAAGATGTTATGTGGCTCATTGGTTGTTTTGTAGGGCATTCGAAGTAACAACTTGTACTACTTGAAGAGCAGTACAATTACAGGAAATTTGGCAGCTTAGAATAGTTAGATGACGATTCTACCAGGTTATGATATTCTACGCCTAGGACATGTTTGTTTGAATTTCTTGCAAACATTGGCAATGCAAGGATTATTGAAAGGTGCAACTACCTGCAATTTGAAATTTGGTGAACGTTGTGTTCTGGACAAGAAGACAAAGGTGAAGTTCGGTAGCACAATTCACCACATAAGAGGTCTTCTTGATCGTATTAATATTGATGTTTGGGGTCCTACCATTGCATCGCTTGGAGGCCATCAATACTTCATCTCTTTTGTTGTTAATTTATCTAGGCATTGTTGGGTATGCCCTATGAGACAAATATTTGATGTCCTAGATTTGTTCATGAAGGAAAAGAATTTGATGGAGAAATAGACTAGCAGAAAGATCAAGGTGCTCCAATTTGATCATGTTGGGGAATACGAGGATCGGTTCTTGCAAGTTGGCCAGAACAATAGTATTGGTATTCATTTCATAGTTTGAAAATAGATTGGTTAAAGAGTTGAACCGTATCTGGCTGGACAAGATTCGATATTTGTTGTCTAATGCATCATTAGACAATCATTTTGGACTGAGACTTTGATGTATGCTAACCATCTCATGAATAGGTTATCGTCGACTGCGATAGGAGGTAAAACTCCATTGGATATTTGGTCGTGTGGAGCTGCTCATGACTATAGTTTAATTCGGGTATTTGGGTGTCTGACTTACTTTGGAGTCAAAGATGACAAAGTGAATCTGGGAGAAAAAAGTTTGTGTTTTTTATGTGAAAAGAAATTTGAAAGTCTACTTGTTATGGTACTCTGAAAACAAGAAGATCGTGTTAAGAAAGTATGTCACATTTAATGAGGCTTCATTGTTGAAGTCTACCGTCTCTTAGCAGGTAAAGAGGATGAAGACCAAAGATTTATCGTAGAGGGTGAATGTTGATACTACTCCACTATCTCTAGTTGGTTCAGTATCAGTTAGAATCTCACCGGATGTGACACCGGACGGAAATCATATAGCCAGTTTGGATGCTGAACAGGTTGATGAAAGAGTTGAGTTATTTGCATCTATAGGAACCAAGATGAATCCATGAAATAGGTGAAGAAGAATGAATCTCAAGTTAGTGATCTAGATCAGCTCAATTTGAATACCATTGTTCTTCATGATGACGTGATAGGGAGATTCATATCACTAAGTCAGTTGGGTTCGGCGTTGCAGATTTGGTTTGGAGTTTTCTGAAGCTCATTGGGATGAACTACGAGTGGCTTGATCCCTTGAGCAGGGGTATGTAGGCAGCTAAAATAGCGCAACCATTTGCTGAGCCAAAGTTGGCAATTCATGATGTTCGGCTCAGATTTGAGAAATATTCACCAAGGTGAAAAATTGTGGGAGAAGATCTAAATTCGAGGAGATAGAGTTTTAACAAAAACTCATTGAAAATAGTAGAGGAAGAAGCAGGTTGATCGATTGCCCGATCAACCATATGCACGTTGGATAGAAGGAAATGGGGCGGTCGATCGACCCGAAGTATGAAACTGGAAACAAGTTGGTGACCGCATATGAAGACAGAAGCAGTCGATCAGCACGATCAACCCGAGAGCAGAAAATTTAGAGCTGGACCAGCTTTGGCTAGCGATCGACTGCCCCGTCGTTTGGTACATGAAGCTAATCGATCGTTCGGTCGATCACAAGTCGGGTTCTGGCAAATTGAGTTAGTTCTCGCAAGCCGATCCCGAAATATTAGGTATGTATTCATTAAGAATCAGCTAATTTAAGGAGGAATACTAACAAAGTTTCTAATAAACATTAGTAACTGAAGGTTGAATTCTTGCCTTTTTAAGTTTCCTACTCACACTGCAACAGAAATGGGCTTTCATCTCGCCCATTTCACGTTGGATTGAGTCGCACCGACGTGCATCAAAAGGCGGTGACAATTTTGAAATTTGATAAAAATACACAATTTTGCCTTTGGGTCTTTTACGGTATTTTAATAAGTTCTTTGAAAAATCATCATAAAAGTTGTTTGAAGCCTTTGGATGTTCTATGGCAGTTATTAAAATAAATGCTATATATTAGTTTTATGGCGGTTCTTTGTAGAATCGCCGTAAAAACTGAACACTAGTACAATTTTGAGAATAGATGACGCACATTTCACGGCGGTCTGCATTGAAAATGCCGTGACATAAAAGGTGATGGGTTGTGACTAGGGGTGCCATCGGATCGGATACGGATCGGATATTATCTTTACCATATTCATATCCGCACCCAACCTTCGGATACGGATACGGATACGGATATTGGCGGATGTGAAAAAATGATATCCGTATCCGCCAAAATCGGATATCAGATATAAATCGGATATTAGCGGATCAGATGCGGATACTAATCGGAATGTAAAAAATGGATATGGTTAAAGATAAATTGAACAGAAATACTTATATTACTTTTTATCTCATCTACTACAATATTAAATGTGATACATACTATGATATTATTGTGTACATATCAATACATTCATCATATGCATTGTCATTCAACTTCTATAACAATAAATTACACGTCCTCCGGTGCTAAATATCGATTCGGATGCCATGGTTGATGTCGAAATACTCAAAATAGCTTGTGGTACTCTTGCAAGAATCGAATACTTTCCACTATTACTTTTTCACCAACTCAAAATATCAAAATTTAATGTCTTATCCATTGAAGAATAGTCTCCTCCATACCGATATCATTATGAAGCACGCAACATTCGGATATCGGATCGGATACGAATAAGATATTACGTTTACCATATCCGTATCCGCACCTACCTTTCGGATACGGATACGAATACGAATATTGACGGATGTGAAAAAATGATATCCGTATCCAGATTGGAAGCGGATTCGAATGCGGATATCCGCGGATAATCCGTATCCGGTGGCACCCTGGTTGTGACTCTTTGTGTTCTGCTTGAAAATACACCTAGAGGGGAGTGAATAGGTGTACGACAAATTTAATGACAAATGATGCGGAATTAAAAAATAATTGCAACACACCAAGTGTAACCAATGAGTGTAGCCGAATTCCCGATCACAGGCTCTAGACTATCTCCGCTAAATTCCTCTAAATGAGAGTTGAGGTGTTATATGAAGCTCTCTTAGTTCAACACTAGTGAGGCATACAATCAATATCAAGCATATATATGATATGAACAATATGATGCAATGCAAGATATAAGAGAGAGAGTTTAGAGATAGTGGATCAATCGTAAACTCCAAGATAAATCTCAAGGTTCGAGCCACTCCTCTACGTCTTCGCCTTCACACAGAAGGATTTCCACTATATGTCCACACAGGACCTCCCACACAGGGAACCTCCACTGAGGATTTGGCAATTACAAACTAGGAGTACTCAACTCCTCTCTCCAACAACACCACCTCTACACAAGAGGTAACCAAGAGAGATAAGGCACTAAGCCAAACAACAATCACCTCTACATTTAGAGGGATAAGGCACTAAGCCAAACACCACCACAATCACCTCTTCACAAGAGGGATAACTACAAGCCTAAATCACAACCTCCTCTACACTTAGAGGGATAGACACAAACCAAACCACAACAACAATCTCCTCTACACTTAGAAGGATGAACATTAACACAAAACAAAGAAGGGGTATACAACTTGGTTATCACACAAAGAACACAAACTAATTTTTCTCACAAAAACAAGATCCTATAGATAGGATAGAGATGATAGCACAAGTATGAGAAAAACAAGGTGTTTGGAAATCAAAACACAAAGAAAATACTTGAAAAAAATACTAGAAGAAGATAGAAATGAAGATCAAAACCAATTTCTCAAATACTCTATTTTTCTTGATTTTTCAGCCCTTGAAAACAAATAAAAAGATAAATCTTTTAACCACAAAAACTCTTTTAAACTTGATAAAAAAACTCTTATAAGATGGAAAGAGATGCTCTAAAAATTCTTAGTGAAATCAGCCAAAGAGATGGCTTATATATAGATTCTCTCAAAAACTAACCGTTGGTAGTTAAAATGGCCAGATTGCCCTTCCGGTCGACCGGCTGGTCGACCGGCGCAACGGTCATATTTCTGACCGTTGTGCCTCCGATCGATAGCCCGGTCGACCGGCCGCACCCGTAAGCTGGGTGCTTTTTCAGTCGGTCGACCGTGCGGTCGATCAGCCGTGTAGGTTGGACCATTGTGCACGTCTCGTGCACATCGATCGACCGGTCCCGTCACTGCCAGCTGAGTCTGACTGAAATTCTGGGACTTAAAACTTAGATGATTTAATACCAATTAAGTTCCATAAAATCACATAAATTTCACAAACTAAGTTCTTGTAAGATATTTAAATACCAAATATGTGTGACCAAAAATCAACATATATTTCAAACCATTTGAACTATTTTTGTGATATTGAAATTTGGCTTAAATACAAAATTGATATTTTCCAAAACTTGAATTTTTAAATGAAAAACCGATTTTTCCAAAACTTGTCTAGATACAAAAATAAGATATTTAAACTCTTTTGAAGCATATTATGTATGGATAGAATTCGATACACATGTAATAGATATATCTATGTTTTTGACATGAAATCCAAAAATAGGTTTTGTTAAATACAAAACTCTAAAACACATGAATAGGATCTCAAAATAAGTTTTTCTTAAACTATGAAGCATATATGTATATAGATGAAATCTAATATACATTAAACCATGTTAACTTGTTTTGATTCTATCTATTCTTGAAAACTATATATATGTATAGTTGAAATTTAAAAACCGGTTAAACCGAAAGCCAAACATATTAAACTTGCATCTGTGTATGAACTTGAGCATATCAATACTATCTATCTTTAAATAAGATCTAAAAAAGTCTTCTTGACGATTCTCATCTTCAAGATGACCCGATCCAAACATGATCCAAAGAGCTTGACTCCAACCGAGTGCTAGATGCGATCTTGACGAGCGAGCTCTTGAATCAACATGTGTTAGCTCCTAAAAACTTCTTTGTTGAAGCCAATCACCTACTAAGATCTTGATCAAATATCTGAGACTAATTAAATACAAGATCATTAGTACTATAACTACATGAGTTAATCATCATCAAAACTAGAGCGATGGGCCTTTGGGCCAACAATTTCCCCTTTTTGATGATGACAAAACTCATGGAGTTATATATGTATGGATTAAAGTTAAGCTTTATAGAGACTCCCCCTTAACTCATGCATAGAAATAAACAATAAAGATATTCAATAAAGTGCATAAACTAAACAAAACATATATGCATAAATAGAGATATAAAACATGCATATATAAACTCACTAAAATCTTCTCCCCCTTTTTATCAATTCATCAACAAAGGGGCGAAGTACAAACAAGCAATAAAAATATATATGTGATATACATTCATGAAGAGGAGAGATGTAAAGTTAACTCCCCCTGCATACATGCATTACATAAAGAAGAGATGACTAGACCCTAATCCACATAAAGCAAAATATATAATATATAAGTGGAGATGTTAAGCTCCCCCTACACACGTGTACTACATAAAGAAGAGATGTCAAGCTCCACAATGTGAGATACACTCAACATGAATCTATATATAGAGAAGATGTTAAGCTCTCCTTGCATATAAGTAATAGATATCAAAAAGAAAAATTTTGAATCCATTTTTCAAACAAATTATGAAATTTCTAGATACCAATTGAAAATCAAATTTTAGATACCAATAGTAAATTTTGATACCAATTGAAAATGAAACATTGTAAGTTTTTGATACCAATGAAATATCTTGAAAATTTTTGATACCAATTGAAAGATAAAATATGAAGTATATTTTGATACTAATTGAAATACCAATTAAAATGATTAGCAATTAAAATACCAATTAAAAATAATGCACAAGCTCATAAAGATACCAATTAACATTTAAAAATTAGTCAAGCTTAGCATAAACATAATTTGTGCTTTAACAATGTAAAGATATTGTAAAACAAGCACAATCAAATCATATATATGTATGAAAATGGAAATACCAATTGAAATTGGTATTAATTGAAATTTGAAGCATACATATATAGGAAACACATATGAGTATACAAAATAGAATTTTCATTAAAATCATATATATCTCACAGCTATCTCCCTTTCATGCACATGTTTAAATAGATTTTAATTTTAAGCATACAAGGCATGATCGCCCATCCAACCGCCTTTTGAAGGTAGGGGTTTTTGAAAATATGATTTTGAAAATAGTTTAACATGTTTGAAAAACACTTCCAAAGAATAAAGACTAGTTTTAGGATAATTTTTAAAACTAGTACGAAATCCTTCAAGTAAGGAATAAAACAATAAGTATCCATGAAAACACAAAAATCACACAATAATTGACACTCAAGGTCTATAAAGCACATATAAAACTCATGAAATAAAAAATCATGAGTAAACACCAACGTAGAATGTAAGAATCATGTAATCAATAAAATCATGAAAATAGCCAATGAAGCTTAATGAAATTCCTTTATAAACAAAAGCATGAAAATCATTAAAACTTAACAAGCATCAAGGTATATGTATGTTTTGTCTATACTAAAGTATACATACATATCCAAGTATAAACTAGTCCACAAAAGAATGTTGCATGAAGGCAACTGGCTCTAGGATACACATGCATATCTAATAGTTTAGATAAAATTAACATATACATAAAGATAAATATATTTTATAAAAACATGTACAAAAATAAGGAATACAAGTTAAAATGTAAGAATCATCAAAACTAGGTTATACAAGTACATCTAATGGGTACGAATGAGCAACATAGCACAATCATATAATAATCAAATGTGGCTCACTAGTTGTACAAGTATAAACACAAGTTTTAATGAAAGTTACATCTAAATAAGTAGTCAAAAGTATGAAGTGCAAAAACATAACAAACATGATCATTAGGGTAAATGCATATGCTTTAGAGTTAGGATATACACAATAGCTAAACTAAAGTGAGAACACAAAATAATGGTCTATATAAACATGAGTGTATCTCAAAATACTATATATGTATATCACAAGTCTAATTATCATGACATTTAACAAAGTAATCATGAAAAATCAAAAACATGCTAAGTGTCAATCAATAAGAGCATGCAAATATAAACAAGGAGTTAGAGATAGTTACCAAAATCATTAAGGCTAATCTCTATATCTCCAAACCATTGTGACCCTCCCACCAAATATCCCTTCAAAGTGATGCATCTAAAAGTGTCACCATTTAGCTCGAAACGCATCCACCGTCAAGGCACTAACACCTCTCACGTCATATGAGGGCCCACACCTACATCAAATACAATAGGAGTGAATTTTGGTACCCATACTGTATTGGGTCTATGGGGGTTAGCACCTTTCCTAACCCAAATAAATTTGTTTGCAAAATTTAAAGTATTTATTCTAGCATAACAAAATCTTACAAGGTGGCCCGTACGTCTACAATGTGTACAAGTATACACATGAGCATATATAGAATCATGTGTGTAAGCATGAGAAGCATGTGTATGCCGTGATTTGTGTGCATGCATATGAGGAGCATGATTCTTGCGAAACATGGATTCCAAACATGTGTGGTTCATGGCACAATGGCTCAAAGTGGAGCTCAAACAATCAACACTCTTCTTCAAAGCACATATATTACTTTCAATAATTGAAGAAGATTTGGAGCATGCAACATGTTTGTCACTAGTAGATGAAGTACTAGAAATATGACAAACATGAGAAGACAAATCATTTTCAAAGATTTATTTTCATTTGTAGCCAAATCCAATTCTTTTGAAATTAAAGCAATTTTATTTTTCAAAGAATTGTTCTCTTTTAAAACACAATCGAGTTTGAAAGACAAGACCTCATTATTCTTCAAAACAACATCACAATCATTTTTATTTTTCAAAATTTTGTTTTCATTAAGGGCAAGGTTAAGTTGGGATTTAAAAGAGTCCCTTTCACTTGAAATCTCATCCATCTCTTGTAAAATCAAATCAAGTTTTGAAAATAAGTTTTTATTTTCTTCTTTTAATGCAAAATTTTTCTTTTTCAAAACTTTGTACTTTGCTAGCAAGTTTTTACAAGCTAATGAAAGTTCTTCATTCAAAGCATCGGCATCCATATAGTCATCTCCTGAAGAACTAGCACTATCATCTAGTTGAGTTTCTGATTGTACCCGATTGTACCTCAAGAGAGTCATTCTCTTGGACCATGTAGCAAGCTTGTTTGGATACATCCTCACTAGATTCCTTCTCCATGTGGTTTGTCATTTGTAAATTTGAAGAGGTCAACGTGTTCCACACTGCAAAAGTGGAATCACAATGAGAAATCATAGATAGTATTCTTTACTAAGAGTGCGTCTAAGTGCCTCTAGGTCTTGTGCATTGGCCTCTATATACTTGTTATTTTTAAGATAGGATTTCTTGATATTAGCAAGGTAAACATGCATTTCTAGGATTTTTAAATAGGCACTCATTCTAAGCTTCCATATATCGATGTTGTAAACATCAAACATGGGAGGGGCAAGGTAATCCATGAGTGTGTGTAAGCAAATATGTGTGCAAATGCAAATCTAGATTAGCGAGCCAAGATCTCACTCCTAGGTGGTTAAACCTAATATCAGGAGAGTAGGCTCTGATACCAATTAAAAATACACCTAGAGGGAGTGAATAGGTGTATGGTTAATCTAATGATAAATGATGTGAAATTAAAAACTAATTGCAGCACACTAAGTGTAACCAAAGAGTGTAGCCGAATTTCTGGTGACGGGCTCTGGACTATCTCCTCTAAATTTCTCTAAATAAGAGTTGAGGTGCTATATGAAGCTCTCTTGGTTCAACACTAGTGAGGTACACAATCAATACAAAGCATATATATGATATGAACAGTATGATGCAATGCAAGATATAAGAGAGAGAGTTTAGAGATAGTGGATCAATCGCAAACACTAAGATATGTTTCGAGGTTCGAGCCACTGCTCTACGTCCCCGCCTTCACACAGAAGGATTTTCACTATATGTCCACACAGGACCTCCCACACAGGGAACCTCCACTGAGAATTTGGCAATTATAAACTAGGAGTACTCAACTACTCTCACCAACAACACCACCTCTATACAAAAGATAAGGCACAACAACTATCACCTCAACCAAGAGGGATAAGACACTAAGCCAAACAACAATCACCTCTACACTTAGAGGGATAAGGCACTAAGCCAAACACCACCACAATCACCTCTTCACAAGAGGGATAACCACAAGCCCAAATCACAACCTCCTCTACACTTAGAGGGATAAGCACAAACCAAACCACAAAAATAATCTCCTCTACACTTAGAGGGATGAACACCAACCCAATACAAAGAAGGGGTATACAACTTGGTGATCACACAAAGACCACAAGCTAATTTTCCTCACAAAAATAAGATCCTATAGATAGGATAGAGATGATAGCTCAAGTGCGAGAAAAATAAGGTGTTTGGAAATCAAAACACAAAGAAAATATTTAGGAAAAAAATACTAGAAAAAGATATAAATGAAGATCAAAACTAATTTCCCAAATACTCTATTTTTCCTTGATTTTTCCAACCCTTGAAAACAAATAAAAAGATAAATCTTTTAACAACAAAAACTCTTTTAAACTTGCTGAAAAACTCTTATAAGATGGGAAGAGAAGCTATAAAAATTCTTAGTGAAATCAGCCCAAGAGATGGCTTATAGCCTCTATCAAAAACTAGCCGTTGGCAGTTAAAATGGCCAGATTGCCCTTCCGGCCGACTGACCGGTCGATCAGCACAACAATCATATTTTTGACCATTGTGCCTCCGGTCGACCGCCTGGTCGACCGGGCCAAGCCTGTCAGTCGACCACTCGGTCGACTGGCCGCACGCAAGAGCTGAGTGCTTTCAGTCGCTCGACCGTGCGGTCGACCGACCGTGTAGGCTGGACCTTTGTGCATGTCTCGTGCACATCGGTCGACCGTCTGGTCGACCGCCAGCTGAGTCTGACTAAAATTCTAGGACTTAAAACTTAGATGATTTAATACCAATTAAATCCCATAAAATCACATCAATTTCACAAAATAAGTTCTTATAAGATATTTGAATACCAAATATGTGTGATCAAAAATCAACACATATTTCAAACCATTTGAACTATTTTTGTGATATTGAAATTTGGCTTAAACACAAAATCAATATTTTCCAAAACATGGATTTTGAAATGAAAAATTGATTTTTCCAAAACTTGTCTAGATACAAAAACAAGATATTTAAACTCTTTTGAAGCATATTGTGTATAGATAGAATTCGATACACATGTAATAGATATATCTATGTTTTTGACATGAAATCCAAAAATAGGTTTTGTTAAATACAAAACTCTAAAACACATGAATAGGACCTCAAATAAGTTTTTGTTAATCTATGAAGCATATATGTATATGGATAGAATCTAATATACATTAAACCATGTTAACTTGTTTTGATTCTATCTATTCATGAAAACCATATATATATGTATAGTTGAAATCTAAAAACTAGTTAAACCGAAAACCAAACATATTAAACTTTTGTGTGTGTGCATTTGAGCATATCAATACTATCTATCTTTATATAAGATCTAAACACAAACCGAAGTCTTCTTGACGATCCTCGTCTTCAAGACAACCCGATCCAAACACGATCCAAAGAGCTTGACTCCAACCGAGTGCAAGATGCGATCTTGACGCGTGAGCACTTGAATCTACATGTGTTAGCTCCCAAAAACTCTTTTATTGAAGCTAATCACCTACTAAGATCTTGATCAAATATCTGAGACTAATTAAACATAAGATCATTAGTACTATACTACATGAGTTAATCATTATCAAAACTGGAGCGATGGACCTTTGGGCCAACACTGCTTTCAGCTCATCTCTCTCCCCTTACCCCATCTCTCTCCTCTTTCGATCTTTAATCCGAAACAATAATCTTCAATCAAGGCGAGTTCATCAAGGAGAAGTCGATCTCTCTTGCCTCGTTCATCAAGGTGATCTCTCTCCATCTCGTTCAAGCCATGTGAGTCATCAAGACAATCTCTCTCCCCACGCTCACCAGGCGAGTTCGATCTCTCTCTCCTCTTTCATCAGGGCGAGTTCGATCACCAAGCGAGTTCAGCTCTCCCCTCATTCTTTGATCTGGAAGATGCAGTTCGATCTTCGATCAAGGCGAGTTCGATCTCTTTCCCCTCGTTCATCAAGGCGAGTTCGATCTTCGATATGAAAGATGCAGTTTGATCTTCGATCAAGGCGAGTTCATCTCCCTCCCCTCGTTCATCAAGGTGAGTTCATAAATTGTTTAATGAATTCGAGTTTTGGGGTTAATTATGATATTTTGTTGGAAGAAAAAGGGTACGATTTTGAATTTTGGGGTTGATTATGAGATATGTTTGATTTTATCTATCTGCAACTAGGAGAATCACTAAAGGTGGTCTATTGTGATACTAAAAGCTAAAAATTTACTCAATAAAATCAATTCTTTGATTGTGCTAGAGTATTTTCTTGGTCTTCTTCTACTTTTTTTTCCTGATCTTTTTCTAATTTTTGGCTGAGGAGGACGAGGAGATCGTCATACGGGATGGAAGAGGAGGATGAGGAGATCACCGATAGAAATGAACGGGAGGACGAAGAGGGGATCACGTTAAAATTATTTTTTTAAAAATTTAGGCGTTTTCACAGCAGTTTTAAACCGCTGTTGTTGCCTCCCAGCTTACAATGTCGCCTGGTTTTAAACCACTGTGAAAGCTCATTTCTGTTGTAGTGTCAACTTTTACTTCTAACTTGAATAGATATTAATACTAATAGTTTCCTAATTATCAAGCTCGACTTTTCAAGATTAGATAGAATTCTAATTCGTCCACTTTTCCTAAATTTTCTCATGTTTCCTCCCTCCTCTCTATGACTTTAATTTCTTGCATTTAATTTAGTTACAATAAAGTATTCAATATAAAAGAAAATTAACTACTACATTATGTAATATTTCATCAAAATGTAATATAAACTTTATCATTATTCAAAAAGGGTTAAAAAAATTGATATTTCTCTTAACTCAGTCCTAAAGTTATTTGAACCGTATTCAATACGCTCAAATTTTGTACTACTTTGGTCTATTCAAATCTAATTAATTATTAATTTTGTGACATGAGGTCGAGCATCTACCAAAAGATGAACATGGAAAAATTGGATGCAATTATATCTCTCATTCTTATCTCAATCATGCCACCTCACTAAACTCAGCACCCACTCACCAAGCCTATACTTCTCTCCAACTCCTCCCACATCCCACATTATTCCTATTAATCCTCCTAAATAATTCTCACCCTCTCATGTCATTAATTCGCCTTCCCTCCAACTATGTATATGTATATAGAATGCATGTATACCAAAGGAGAGGAATTCAGATGTGAGAGAGAGAGAGAGAGATGAAAACTCATATTACACTCTCTCGCATTCTCCTCCCCATTTACACATGACCACTTCCAATTCAAGCCAATCAAAAACCCTTGCCATCCCTACAACCATCGTGCAATAGTAGAGGCTATATTATTCAACTCTGATATCTCTAAAAAGTGAATTCATGAACGTTCTTTGTCGTTCATGTTTTTATGAAAGTAACCTACATAAAGAATTTCTTGTTAGCTAATAATATTTTCTTTAGTAAGATAATAATATTGTTAAGTGTTTAGTTTGCCAGATATGCATTTTAGCCCACAATCCAACATTTTAAGTTTTGGTTAAGGTACTTTCCTGTCGTTACATATTTTGTTGATCATGATAATATATAAAAAGGTACTTTCAATCACAATAGCACGGGTGACTCCGCCCATCATTGATGTCAGCGCTTCTCATCTCCGATCAGATCTCGATCGGATCAACACCTCCTTTATCCTTGCTGACACCACAGGAGACTTTGCCGAGCCTTAGCTGTCCTCCCATTCGTCATTGATCCCTCTTCGGCTGTCCTCCACCGTCACAGAGTTCTCACCACCCCGCCACCTCCATCTGTTTGAAGAAACTCTGTCGTCATCTCATGACCGTTATCACCACCTGGCCTCCTCGTCGCCACGCTGTTGCCACTGCCATCGCAGGAAAAGATGATCAAGTGAAAGGTTGTGTTATCGGGTCTGCAATCAAGGCTGCCCAAACTCGAAATGTGGTTTAAATATAAACCCATTTCGAATTTGATTCCGACCCGGCCTAAGCCCACCAGATCAGGCCAAGCTAGCCCAAGTCGGTCCATTCAGGTCAATCTGACTTGAGATGACCGTAAACTGAACCGACCCGGTGCCGCAGCTCAGACTCAAGCTGACCCTAACTTGACTCAGTTGTCTCGGCCTGACTCAGTGAGTTGACTCGTCTTACTCAGTTCAGCTCATTTCAGATTCAGTTTAGTCTTTTCGAAGAACATTCTGAGCTTGTTTCAAGCCTGAATAGAGTCGTTTCTGAAGTAGCAGATTCGTGTAGATTAATCCTACGCATCTACAACCTTCACATCCATGTTCAAGTTTTGGTCACCTCCCAGTAATCATTGAAGTTTCTGTTCAATTATTCTTGTCTCTTAATTAAGATAGTTAGCTCCTTCAATGTCGCGAGACAAAAGGTATTGACTTATGCCCATTAAATAGTGAGTTGCTTGATTCTGACCTTGAGTGAAAATCTAAATTGATAGTAATTGTGCAACTCAACTAACTTGAATTTGTGGTCACTTGAATTGGTTTGAAATTTTCTATGTTAGCAAGTGTAGTTTAATTACTGTCCTATGTTACATTTTCTTAATCACGCGTTGATCAACAAAGCTTAAAGTTAGTATCATTTGTCATCAATCTAAACTCTGATTTCTCCTGCATAGCTTACATCTCACCTTAGAGCAGTTTGCACTTAGGATTAGTTAGGAACTTGCATGCCAAGTAGGAGTGGTGGGACTTTCTCAGTAGGTGAAACCTCTGCACAAAATGGACCCAAGCCTTAAAGGACACACTTAACACACTCATTGTTAGATGCATCAGATGGACCAATGACTGTAAGAGTTTAGAGACTAGGTTGATGTCAATTGTAGGAATTTAGCCACTCGACTCAAAAGGTTAGAAACCAATCGAAGGAGAACTACAGAGGAGAATGAGTCTCGAACTAATAGTAGGTTACCTAGGCGTCAGCGAAAAACCAATCAAAGGACAACCACAGAGGAGAATGAGTCTCAAAATAACAGTAGGTCACTCAGGCGTGAGCGAGCTCCACCTAACAATACAAAGGACGCAAATGCCCAGTATATCAAAATCGTAAAAGTCAATGCTCCTTCTTTCAATGAACGCTTAGATCCTTAAGCTTACATAGACTGACAACTAGTTATGGACCCTAGTTTTGTTGGTGCGACATGTTTGATTCTAGAAAAATTTGATTTGCCATGATGAAGCTAATTGGACAAACGAGACAATACTGGGAGAACCTTGAAAGGATGATGAGGTATAAAAGAGATGATCCAGTTGAGACTTAGTAGAGCATGAAAGAGAACTTAGATTGAAATATGTTCCACCTTTCTTCAGTCACCAGTTACTGGACAAGTGAAAACGATTAACTCAAGGAAAAAATCAGTTATTGATTCATTACTAAGTTTGATGAATATTTGAATCGGTGTGGTACAATCAATTGAATCTCCCGAATAGATCCTGTCTAGGTTTAGGTCAGGTTTTGACGATTACTGTCGAGAGGTCATCCCTGAGGCACCACGACTATAAAGCAGGCATACCAGCTAGTCATCGATTTAGATAAGTCTAAAGGATCCTACTTTTACCGAACTGATTCTTGGGATAGCTCTAAAACCATAATAGTTAGCAAACATAGCTTTAACCAATTCTTTCCTACCTCGAGCAAACTTGCCTCCATGTTTTCAAGTGTCAAACCAGCAGGTTCTTCTAGTGCAAAACTGACAACCTTCGAGAGAAGACCAGCTAGTGAACCAGCAAAGGTCAAGTCACGTACCCAGTGCTATAGATGTCAAGCGTATGGACACCTTGCCAGCTGGTGTCCAAGTCAAACCAAGACTCTCTTAGTGGAAGTTCCCATTGAAGATGTAGGAAAAGATGGTCTAGAAGTGGCTGTGTACCAGGAGGATGATGACTCGGATGCTTCTGCCGAAGAGTGTGAATTCAATGGTTGCATTAGAACTTTGCTAGAGACAGAGCCCATTTAGGAGTAATTAGGTGTACTCTAGCACAGCCCGAGCAAGTCAATGACTGAAAAACTGCAATATTCCAAATATACAAAAAGATTGGGAACAAAAGCTGCAAAGTGATAGTAGATAGTGGCAGTTGCATCAACGTCTTTGCTTCAAAATTAATCACCATATTAATGAAGCATCCAAATCCCTACAAGATTACATGGATCGACGCTACATCCATAAAAGTTCAAGAGACATGTCAAATTTCTGTACAGTTTTCCATGTACGTAGATAATGTGTGGTTCGACATACTCCCTATGAATGTTGGTCATATCATTTTGGGACGATCATGATTGTTCGACTTAGATGTGATCATATATGTACGTACCAACTACTGCTTGCTCGTCCATAATGGTAAAAAGCTGAAGCTAATACCGAATCAACCTAAACTACCAACTCCAAAAAAGAAGATTGATAAAGGCAAGGAAAAAGTGGATACACTAGCTCCTGAAAAGAAGGGTGATTAGGACAAAGGGAAGATGGTAATGAAATTGATTAGCCATGATCAAATGAAGAGAGTTTGAATGAGAGTTCAACTTGCTATGCACTTGTGGCTCAAGAAGGTGAGCCTGCGACCGAGGTGCAGATTTCAGGACATATTAAACTAATACTGAAAGAGTTTTCCAAAGTTCTCCCAAAAGACCTGGCAGGTGAGTTACCTCCAATGCGAGACATTCAACGTGCCATTGATTTAGTCCCAAGAGCAACTTTGCCAAACCTGCCTCATTACAGGATGAATCATGCCGAGCACACGGAATTACAGCTGTTGGCCCAAGGGTCCATCACTCTAGTTTTGATGAAGATTAACTTATGTAGTTATAGTACTAATGATCTTGTGGTGTTTGAGTTACAGGTTTAATCAAGATCATGGTTTAGCATTTAGCTTCAACAATAGACTCAAAGTCAAGCTTTGAAGCTAACAAGTATTGATTCAAAAGCTCAAATTTAAAGATCCCATTTAGCACTCAAGGAGGAGTCAAGCTCAAAATGAATCAAGTACTTGGATCAGGTCAAGATATAGTAGAAGATCTAAATCAAGAGATGAAGACTTATTTATAGAATTTGTAAGTGTTTATAATTCTGTAAAGAATAGTGCAGAATTGATTGCTCAAGCTCACATACACATAAAATTTGTAAGTGTTTAAAAGTTTTGTAAAGAATAGTGTATAATTGATTGCTCAAGCTCACACATCCAAGTTTTTGGTTTAACAAATTTTATTAAATATGATTTTGTGTTTTAGTTTTCAAGATATTGAGTTTAATAATATTAATTTGTAAAAGATTCTATTAGTTGTGTTTTAAACTCAATTTTTATTTATATGATTTATATCTCAAAGAAAATGAGTTTAGTTTTATTTTTATCAAAAGTTTATTTCTTATAAAAATAGTTTTTATAATTTTTTATATGAAACCCTTTCAGTGGTTTGATCATAACTCTCTGACCCAATATTTGAATCATGTGATTTTATCGCATTATAAAGTTAACTTAAAAGGCTACAATATATTCCTACATAGTTATTTCAAATTACAATGTTTAAAGCTTTAAATTTTGGTTTAAAAACTAACTGTGCAGCGGGACAGTCGACAGGAGCTGTCAACAGTATTTTACAGAGCTCAAGTGAGCTCGGCCTATTGATTGATTATATCTATTTTGGACATAACTCTTTACTCTGATCTCTATTTAATGTGATTCAAGATGAATTACAAATCTAACTTAAAGGACTACAATATCTTCCTATATGGCCATTTCCAAATTCAAAAGTTTTGATTATGAAATATTTGTTTTAAATTAGTCTATGTGCTGAAAACAGTTTCAGTTTGACATCCTTCAGTATTTTTATCATATCTTTCTAACCAACATCTAATTCAAATGATTTTTGTTTCATTAGAAAGAGAGCTTAAAATTCTACAAATTCTTTATATATACTTATTTTCAAATTCTAACGTTATGATCATATAAAATGTGTAATTTGTTTATGTGCAGGCCACTTGGCCTGTCGACAGGTAGTAGTCAAAACTTGCATGTTTTGTCTTATAACATCTAGTTTTCTATCAAACATGTCTAGGTTCATTCCCAATGGCTATTTCTCGAATTTAATATATTCTAACATATTTTAATTGCTGGAATTAATTGTGAATTGATCTTTAGGCTTCTTCTATAAGTAGGAGTGACTAGAGAGTGTTTTTACAACAAGCTTTTTTTCACAAGTTTTCAAAAAGATTTTCAAGTGTTCAAATCTAAAATCTCTTATAAAAGTTTTTAGTGTTTTTTAATTCCCAATCTCTGTTTTTCTCTCACCTGCACTTGAGCTCTCATTTCTATCCATCCTATAAGTGAGGTTATAAGAGAGTTTTGTTGTGATCGAGTATTGATCACCAGTGTTCATTCTTTGTAATTAAGTTGTTGGAGGTTACAGCCTCGATCGAGCTTATGAGATCGTGCGTTTATGTTCCTACTGGAACGAGTAAGGAAGCTTGTAGGTGTTGAGGGACCGAGTGATCTTGCAGGATCAAGTTCAATTGTAATCGAGAGCGATTATAATGGAATCCTACATTGCGATGAAGGTGGAGGCGTAGAGCAAGTGGCTCGAACCTCGATAACAATCTTCTGTCTTTGTAGTTGGCTTGCGTTTGATCTCTCTAACTCTTCTTACTCCTTTATATTATTGCACAAATATACTTGTTGTTTTTATTCTTCTCAAGATTATTTGTTTGAACTCTCTATACACCAAGAAAGCAATTATGATCTCAACTCTTATTTAAGAGAAATCACGAGGAGAAGTTCAGAGCCCTTCACAGGCTATACAGCTTTATTTCTTGGATGTGAGTTTGAATTCGTTTGTGTTAATATCTTTGTGTAGAATTATTGCTGATAAGTTTTAATTTTTCCGCATATATTAGCATATCACATATTCACCCCCTCTAAGTGATTCCAATAATGGTAGGTAGAAGAGTTACTTGACAAAGATTCATCAAAAAAGTTTGAGCCCTTGTGCACTTCTCGCACTTTTGGCACTAAAGGGTGACACATGGCGCATGTGTGTAGCCGCACAATAAATAAAATCACTGTCAATTATCATTTTTACATTCTTCATCCTGATAATGTGCTGAATTTGATGTCAGGTGCCACAATAATCTCCAAGATTGATCTTAAACGTGGGTACCACCAAATTAGAATTCAAACAGGGATGAATGAAAACCTCATTTAAGACCAAGGATGGATTGTATGAATAGTTGATTATGCCTTTTAGATTATCCAATGTACCTTCATGAGAGTGATGACTCAACTATTTTGGTCATTTATCAATAAATTTATGATGGTGTACTTTGATGATATACTGATTTACAATCGAACTCAGGAGCAGCATATGAACTATCTGAGGCAAGTCCTTTGCACATTTCAGGCTGAGAAGTTCTCTGCAGATCCAAAAAAGTGTCCTTTTTGTACATACATGGTTATCTTTTTAGAATTTGTGATTTCATTTGAGGGAGTTTTCATAGATCCTGAGAAGGTGAGGGCAATTACTAGGTGGCCATAACCCCAAATGATTAGGAAAGTCAGAAGTTTTCAAAGGCTAGCCACTTTCTATAGTCGGCTCATCAAAAATTTTAACGTTATCATGACATTAATAACAAATTGTTTGAAAAATGAAGAATTTCAGTGGACTGTTGCCGCCACTAAGGCTTTTTAAGAAGTGAAGAAGTTGCTGACTGAAGCTCATGTTTGCATCTCTCAGATTTTTCAAAAATATTTGAAGTAACATGTGACGCATCAGAGCTTGCGATAAATGGTGTATTGAGTCAGGATAACTATCCCGTAGCCTACCTCAATGTGAAGTTAAATGATGTCCAACAATGATACTCCACGTATGACAAGAAATTTTACGCGATTGTGCAGGCTTTGCGCTATTGGAGATATTATTTACTACCGCAGGAGTTTGTGCTGTATTCAGATCATGATTGTATTGTATTCGGATCATGAGGCGTTAATCATTTTGGTAGCTATGAGCGCAGAACTATCAGGGTTCAAGAAATTGAGAGGGGAATTGAATCTTGTTCTGACTTTGGAGAAATATGTCACATTACGGGACGGTTATTTTCGAAAGATGGACGGTTTTTGTTACAAAATGGATATCTATTCAGATTCTGTAAGTTTTATTTCCCCGTACGTCTCTCAAGGATTTCTCTCTTGGAAAGTGCATGCTGGAGTGTAGCAGACACTTCGATCGAAACAAGACGACTGAGGTTATTAAGCATAAGTTCTTCGGGCCAAGTTTGAAGAGAGAAGTTGCTAAGATCATTAGTCAATGTCGCATTTGTCAACTGGCCAAACAACAAAAACAGATAGTCAGTGCTTAACACTCCTCTCTCTATGCCCAGTTGCTCTTGGGAAGACGTGAGCTTAGACTTTATACTAGGATTACCAAAAACACAGGAAAAACATGACGCTATCCTAGTAGTGGTTGACAGATTTTCCAAATAGCTCACTCTTTACGTGTTCCAAAAACTTAGATACCTCACGTATAGTTGTCATTTCTTTGATTATGTCGTCAAACTGCATGGGTTGCCTAAAACCATGGTATCAGATAGAGATGTTAAGTTTGTTAGATATTTTTAGCAAACACTAAGGCACAAAATGAGAACCAAGCTGAAATTTTTAACGGCCTTTCATTCACAAACTGATGAACAAATTGAGGTAGCCAATAAAACTTTAGGAAATCTCTTTAGGTATCTCATTGGGGAAAAATTTGAAAACTTGGGATCTATCTTGCTATGATCGAATTTGCATACAATGGTTATGTCAATAGAACTACAGGTCATAGTCCATTTGAAATAGTAACTAGCTTTAAACTTAAATAGCCAATTGATCTAGTTTTCATGGCTCATCATCATTCTAAAGTATTAGACTCTGCATCAGCATTTACATCTCATAGATGTACACTGCATGAGAAAATCAGATAAAGATAATGAAAATAATGTTGATTATAAAGCTTTTGCTGATTTACACCATAGATCAAGGACATTTAATGTCGGTGACTATATGATGATCCGCCTGAGAACTAAATAGTTGTGATGAAACTGCACGCACAAAGCGCATGACCATTTCAAATCCTCAAGAGGATCAATTCAAATGCTCATGTGGGGGACATCTAACCAGACTATGGCATTAGTTGCACTTTAATGTTAAGGATTTGGTTCCATATAGAAGTATTTTTGATACCCCTTCTGATCCATTCGCGGA
Organism: Agave tequilana; assembly: GCA_038442645.1. NCBI lineage: Eukaryota > Viridiplantae > Streptophyta > Magnoliopsida > Asparagales > Asparagaceae > Agave > Agave tequilana. The sequence goes on from JAVJIF010010231.1 coordinate 88,118, forward strand.
TGAGCCCACCAAGGACCTTTTTGAGAGCCCTCAGTACCTTCACTTCCTCCAAAATTACCCTACGCAACAGAAAATATAGATTCTATTTTGGATGATTAGGTTGTCTCTATTAGAGACGGAGGAACGCGATGCATCTTATTAAGTGAAAAAAGACCTTAATCAGAAAATTCTTTGATTACTAAGGAGGATTTTTGATAACTTGATCCCGACCTACTGGAGCATTACCACAGTCACCGCCACACTCTCGACAAGGTCGAGGTTTTCCACCACGGGGAAATGATGAGGGCATCACACCGCTGAGACGTCAGTTTCGGTCGAGTCCATTCTAGATCCAGAAGACGGCATGACACATTTCTTTAATTTTAGCTATTTTATTATTCAGTTTATTTACTTTAGTAATGTTACTTTTATGTAGAGGTTTAGTACCACATCGGTTATCTCCTAAAAAGGACTCCTTTTATATGGCCTATAAAGGCCCAGGTTTCTTCTTGGATTATTATTGAATGATTAAAAATCTCAATGTTTCAGTTTAAATTCTTGAGATTTATGGTCTTGAGTTTAGGTGTTAAGCCCATACAAAGGGCGTGAAGCCCAAAATTTTATCCAGATTCCCAATTCAAAATTTAAACCCTACTTTCAAAATTTGATGGTGATTGCGATCCATATTTTTTTGCATCAATTATAAGTAACACCCATACATTAGTGATTTTTGTTGCTTACAAGGCATATTGTGATGAATATTTTAGCTATTGGTAGTTGGAAATGAAACATGATATTTTCACGCAGCTATTATTCAACATGTGCATACATGAGTAATTGATTATTGATTTTGTGTGCTGAAAAACCTAGGTATGCTCATTTGGTGCCTTGGTGACCCATAAAGAATAGCTCCCAGAAAGCACTCCATTCAATTCTACATGGGTTTCTATAATCATATAATACTCCAGAAGCACTTCTCGGAAAATGATGGATGATAAATCCTTAGGAACGAAGATGTTTCCTCTTAGGTATTTCTTGGCCATCAATCAACATTGTATGTTCAGCTTTTCTCACGATTTCACTGAAAGGTACACTCTACATATTTCCATTGTGTTAATTATAAATCTGTTAGGTTCTAAAGCATCTCTCCACCTTTCCACATTAATATTATCCCTTGTCTACTCATAAGCTAAAATAATATGATTAGCAGATGGAATGCACATGACTTCATCATTAATATGCCTGTTAAGTTCATCTATGAAAATGTAAAAGAAAAAGGACTTAATATCGACCTATCATATAAGTTATGGGGATAGAGAATAGTTTTATCACCACTCCAATAGTTTTCATCTTAGGACGTGCTCTGTTATATATTCTTAATCATGTCACTATACATATCAAACATGTTTCTTTTTTCTGAAATCCTCTATGTTATCTCCAAGCGATCTATCATAAATTTTTTTTTTTAAAAAATCAATGAAAACCACCTATTGATCTCTCCATCTCTTAAATAAACAAGTATATTGAATTATTGGCCTTCCTAACTAAATGCATATCACTTTTGAGAGAGGTATTACTTCTTGTGGCCCTTGTCTAATCACTTACTTGCGAAATTTCATCGTGTAACTTGTGAGGTTGATTCCACGGTAGTTTATGCAACTTGATATATCCCCTTTATTCATAGGTGCCAAAAGTATTCATCCTCCATTCGCCGGCATTTTTCTTTGTATCTATAGTTTTATTGAATATGAATAAAAACATACTTGGAAATTAAGCATGACATGGGCCTATGATAGAACACTTAGAATACGGGTGTTGCATAGTGCAAAGATGAGATTCTTGAGCATGAGCTTATAGTGGTACTTCTCTATGTCAACCTGGGTCTAAGGCATTGACCCCCGCCAAGGAATCTAATATTGGTATTACCCATTAGGATGTGTCTTGGGTCTCTTGGCTTTGACCCCAAAGCATGACAAGTATGAGGAAAACATTGTAAAATTCCTTTGTCTTTCCTTATTCTGAAAATATTGCAACAAAGACAGAATTGTTGTGCCCAGATGCATGAATCCTTGGCTATGCTTTTACAACAGATGGATATTATTGTTTATATTTTGGCGTTGTTTTCAAACTCATAAATTGCTTAGTATGGGACACTCACTTGATAAGCATAAACTTATACCACCTCCACCATTACAGATTTGTTGACAGCAAATAGGAGGTACCTCAAGAAGCAATAATGCTTGGCTGGGTAGTTGAGAACATTCTTCGAGTGAAACCACTTTAGGGAATAGGTTGGCAACGCTATTATTGATTGTAAACTGAACTAGACGTGTCCATGTAATCAATGAAGCTGCTCCCCTCCATAATTGTTCTTATCCTCGACTTGTTCATTCTGCACAAGCCTCAACAGACGTCTTTTAGTAAAATATCATCAGACAGATAATTAGATGAAGACCAAATGAAAAATATAAATGCAGCTCACAATCTATAGGCAAAGCAGAAAATGAAACATAATTTCAGCAATGATAAGCATATATGTTGATAGTTTCTAGTCTTTATGAAGTCATTATGATGAGTGCATCACACCCATTGCTAGTTGTTTTTCCTACCTTAGTTTATTTTGGGTTATTATGTTTTATTCGTTTTGCTTTTAGTACCACATCAGTTATATTCTGAGAAATAGACTCATGTAAAGCCTATAAAATACCCCCTAGACTTCTTTATGAGTAGATAATGAATTAAAAAAAAAAAACTTTCTATTTAAATTTTCTTGAGGGTGCCTTTGAGTTTTGGGTGTGAAGTCCGTCGTGTAAAGGGTGTAAAGCCCACGCAAGGGAGGCGAAGCCTAATATTTATCTGGTTCTATCTCTAAACCCTAGTTTCTCTTTTCATTTTTCTTGTTAAACCCTAGTTTCCATTTTTTGTAATTCGAAGTTCATTGTGATCTTACCTGTTTTACATCAATTTGGTATTAGATCTTTGGCGCCAGTCCCCTTCAAAATTTTTCCTATGCTCTTAGAACCCTAACCCTAGATCTAGAACAAGTCTCAGATCCATTCCAAAAAAAAAAATCTGTAGCAAATTCGACCAAAATTGGCTCAAAAATCCCAGAAATTGGCAATCCTCACTGTACCTGTTCCTTCTCGGAAATTCAAAAAAAAAAATATCCAATCTCTGTCTATCATCTCCCACCCCCGCCTGCCTCTTCACCACCCATCACCACCACCGCGCTCTTCCTCCGCCATCACCACCACGGAATGTCTCCATCAACTCCCGATTCAACACCCTCAAGAACTCCTCAGCACCCTGCTCAGTGCACGCCCTCGACATCGCCGCCTCGCTGACCAACCAGTGACCTCGTTTTCGAATGCCACCGCCATCAGTGACCTCCACCAAACTCAGATCCACCTTCTCCAACCTCAAATCAGTCTTTAATTGCATCACCACCGTCGGATCTCCACTTCGTCGCAGTCATCTTCTCCGCCACCGCTCGCCGAAGCGTCGTCGCACCTTACCGAGTTCATATCTCACCCCTCCGACCTCATCATCATCACCGTCTCCTTCCTCATCATCTCCACCGTCCTCAGCGCACAGAGTACGAATTCACCCACCTAATCCATCTTCGCCTTCGCCGCAGAGATCGAAGCCCTCCTCCACCCACTGCCTTACCGTCAAGATCCGTCGAGATCTTCACCATGCAATTGTGCTCAGATAGTTGCCCAGCTCCACTAACATCTGGTCGTTGAGAGTGATGTAGCGTCGCAGCTGACAGCTCTTCCAACGCGTCGCCGCCTCCATCGTGGCATCCGCCTCTGAAGTCACCCTCCTCTCAGAGAGGCGCCCCCATCGCCGGCAAGCCGTAGCTTGCTTCGGGGAAGGGTGTGTTTGGTTGCAAGGAAGTGGGCGGAAGTAAGGAAATGGGGAAGTATAATTGCTCACTTCCCTATCTATCCAAACACTGGAAAAGGAAAATAAGAAAACCCCTTTTCCTTTTTACTTCTCTCTTTTACACAACCATTTCCTCACTTCCAGAGTGCTACAGTTAATTTTGTGGTCATATAAATCTCATTTATAATAAGTTGTAGCATAAAACAGTTAATTTTTTGGTCATGTAAATCTCACTTGCATTGTAATTATCTCACTTGCATTCTAATTACAATCCATTTTTTATTTTTCTTAATTAATTTTTATTTTAATATTATTCTGCGGTCAACTTTGTGGTCAACTTTTCCACTTCCACTTTCCATTACCATCCAAACATCGGAAAGACATAACATTTTTCAAACCACACTTCCAACAACATCCAAACACCGAAAAACTTACTAACCAATTCTCAAGTTCCAAAGGGAACTAATACCACTTCCTCACTTCCTTACTTCCTCACTTCCACCCTTAAGAAGTGAAATTGATTCAGTTGGATTTAAAGAAAAGGAGAGGTAATCGGGCCTGACCCAATTCCATCAAACCCGACCTGACCCGCATCCAATTTAATTTGGGTTATTGGGTGAGTGGACAAACCCGCGAGGATCTGACCCGACCCAACCCGTCACAGCACACGTTACCGAGTCAACTCAACTCAGTGAGTTGCCTGAGTCAGTTTGACTCAGCGGATTGAGCCTAGTTCAGACCTTTCGGGGGCCATTTTGAGCTCGTTTCAAGCCCGAATCGAGCCGTTTTCGAAGCAGCAGATTCATGGAGAGCAACACTACACATGTATAACCTTCACATCCAGGTTTGAGCCTCCATTGTCTCCCAGATTTAGTTCGATAGATCGACACATAACAGTCCAGAGCTTGTTTTTTACCCGATTTTCTCCATTCTCGAGGCAACCATCTTCCACTTCTTATTACCGTTATTTATGTGTTTTCAGCTCTTCGGTGTGAGTATTTATTCAAAGAATCTTAGAGAAATTTTGCGTTTAGTCGTGAACGAATCACCCCTCAGGTAATATCCTAACCTAAGCTGAATTATTAACTGTTAAATTAATTGCAAATACTATTTGGATTGTGATAATTTATTGGTTGAAATGCTATTTGTGTTGGCCCAAGAGGTTACACTCTCCAATTGTTTTGTGTTTTGATGATGACAAACCAAATTAGAGCTATTTGGTACTAATAAGTTTGTTAAGATAAGTTTCAGGTTTGTACCATATTTAGAGACCATTTGCTTAGCTATTGCAAGAACTTCTAAGTTCCACAAAGCAAGGAAGGCAAATTGCACATCAAGGAAGGATCATAGAAGAGAAGGCACTAGCAAGGCATTGGATGGCTCAAAGACTTGAAGATAGCACAAGAAGTCTTCATGTAATTTGTTTTTCAGTTTATAGTATGTTAAAGAATAGTGGATAGGTTTGAAGCTCTATCACACACGTTTTTGCGCACATGCTCATTCCAAAATAATTTCTTATAAATTATACAAAAATATTTTGCATACAAGTTTTTGCCTACAAATACATCTTTATGTTTAAATCTATTCCCTGTTCAAAAGTATTTTTGTTAAAATCAAAATCCTCTTTATTTTCTTTTCCAAAAATGGTTTTTGACCTGATCCGGTCGACCGAGACAGTCGACCGAGTCTGTGTCAGTCTGGTCCGGTCGACCGGACCAGTCGACCGCAGTTCTGGCAGATGCACGTATCAGTGTGCATTTCTGCCAGTCGACCGGGGCGGTCGACCGAGATATTGTTTTTGCTCACAGGTTTTCTCAGTCGACCGGGTCGGTCGACCGCTAGCCTATAACGGTCGAATTTTTGAACTACCGGTCGACCGGCCCAGTCGACCGATGTGTCCGTTGAACAGTAACGGGCAGATTTTAAGTGAGCTGTTTATTTTTGTCTTTTGTGTTTAAAAATTCGTTTAAGGATATATTTTGATCTAATTACCTCCTAAACATCAGTAATTATGTTTTATCCCTAAACCCTAGCCCTCTCCTATAAATAGGGGTGTTTGGGGAGAGATTGGTTACAACATTTTATTGCTACAAAATTCAAAAGTTTAAGGCTTTCAAAAGTTCTTGGTTTTTGTGCTAAATTCTCTCAATTTTCTGAAGGGTTTTCAAAAGTTTTTCTCTGATTTCAATTTCTTTTCCTTACACACAAAAGAGCTTCAATTCTACTCATTATTCTCTAAGGACCTTTGTAAGGGAAGAGATTTTTGAAAGAGAGAGTTTGTGGTCTTGTGACTACTCAGAGATTCTTGTGATTGTAATTGTGGAGTTGGGTACTCCGGTTGTAATTGATCTTTGTGATAGTGGAAGTAGCTAGAATCCTTCTGGGGAAGGCGGGGAGTAGAGCTGGGTGCTCGAACCTCGATAACATATCCTTGTGTTTGCGATTGATTTACATTCTTGCAATCCTTACTCTACTTTGCTTGCACTTATTACTTGCTCATCATATTCATTGTCATACTTACTTGCTTGCATTCATCTTGTGATTCTTGATTGTGATTGTTGTAACTTTAAATTTTAATTTGCCCTTTGATTAGCATTATCACCTATTCACCCCCCCTCTAGGTGACTTTTCAATTGGTATCAGAGCTTGGACTCTAGGTTTGACTTAACATCCATAGAGAGATCCTTAAAACTTGCTAATCAACATTTTCATTTCATTCATACATCACTAGTAAACATGGCCGACAACATTAAATCCCCACCTAAATTTGATGGCCTCAATTTCCCAATTTGGAAGGTTAGGATGACTATATTTTTGCAATCTTTGGGTAGCTTAGTAGCCAAGTCCTTGACCAAACCCTATGAAGCACCCGATGGTGATGAGAGCACTTGGACCGACCTTGACTTTAAACTATATGAGGCTAACTCCAAGGCCCAAAACTCCCTATTAACCGCCTTGAATGAGGATGACCTTACACGGGTAATTCATTGCCAATCCGCCTATGAGATTTGGCAACACTTATTGGTCACACACGAGGGGACTTCACAAGTCAAGAGAGCTAAGATAGATCTCTTGAGGTCCCAATATGAGTCATTTAAAATGCTTGATGATGAGTCTATTGATAGTATGGCTACAAGGTTTACTAAAATCACTAATGGTTTTTCTTCCTTAGGTGATGACATCTCCAACGATCAAAAGGTGCGGAAAGTAATTCGGGCTCTTCCTTCATCATGGGAGATCAAGGCCACCACCTTGAAGGAGTTGAACGACAAGGACGAGATGGACCTCATTAGTCTCATTGGGAACCTAAAGACCCATGAGATGGAGAAGAAGGCAAGAGAAGAGACCACTACTTCAAAGAAGAAATCCATAGCCTTCAAGACCTCATCCACCAATGATGACGATGAAGATGACGAAGAAGAAGATGAGGAGCTTACTCTACTTGTTCGCAACGTCAAGAGGATGTACCGGAAGAACAAGCTCAACTTCCGGAGAAAATTTAAAGGCAAAGAGGAGCGGAGGATCATATGCTACAATTGCCGCAAACCCGGACATATCATGGCGGATTGTCCGGAGTTCAAGAAGAAAATGACTTCCTCCTTCAAGCCAAAGAAGCCGGAGGAAAAGAAAACTTACAAAGCTACGTGGGATTCGGAAAGCGAGTCCGAAGAGGAGGTGGATCAAGCTAATATGTGTTTCATGGCAAACACACCCAAGGTAACCCCTCAATCCCTTGATGATGAAGATGATGATGTAAGTAAGGAAGTTCTAGTGCATGCTTTTGTAGAACTTTCTGAAACTTATGATAACAAGAAACTTGAATGCTTAAAATTACAAAAAGAAGTTGCTTTTCTTAAGAATCAACTTGCCATTGTCTCTAAAGAAAAAGATGATGTTTCTTCTAATTTCATTTCCATGCAAAAAGAATTTTGTGCCTACAAGAGTACTTGTAAGGCAAAATCTCCTATTATTGATGAAAAAGAAATTTCTTCTTTTAAATTCAAAATGAATGATTTCGAAAAAGTTTTAAATGATTGTGCTTTCAATACTAAGAAACTTGATAACATGTTTTCTAAAAAGCACACTTCACATGCTAACACTTCACAAGCTAAGAATTCTCATGCTCACACCACTCATGCTAAAGTTTCTCATGCTCACAAATCACACACTCACTATGCTTTTAAATATGGTAGAGTGTATAGATGCACATATTGTGGTAAAAATGGACATTTAGCTAAGTTTTGCTATGATCAACTAAATAGAACAAATAATCTTGTTTGGGTTCATGACACTAACCCTAGAGGACCCAAGAAAATGTGGGTACCAAAATCAAGTCTTAAATTGTTTGATGTAGGTACACACCAAATCTCCAAGACGTAGGGAGCGGTGGTACCTTGATAGTGGTTGTTCAAGACACATGACATGGGACATCAACAACTTCACAACCCTATCAAGGTACATGGAAGGTGGCACCGTCACCTTCGGAGATGACTCCAAAGGAACTATCATCGGTATAGGTAACATTCAAATTGGTGCATCTCCTATTATTGAGAATGTTGTTTTAGTTGATGGTTTGAAACATAATTTGCTTAGCATTAGTCAACTTTGTGATCGTGGACTTAAAGTTGTTTTTGATGATACTTCTTGCAAGATTTTTGATGTTAAATCTAATGATTGTATTCTTACCGGTTTTCGTGATAATAATGTTTATATCATTGACATGCTTAATTTAGATTGTTCTACTAAATTCTTGAATGCTTTTGATGAAAATTCTTGGCTTTGGCATAGAAGATTAGGACATGCATCTTTTGGCTATATTTCTAGGATTAATTCAAAGGAATTGGTGAAGGGTATACCTTACTTGAATTTTGAGAAAGACCGCATTTGTGGTGCGTGCCAACTTGGGAAACAAACCAAGTCTTCCTTTAAACCAATCAAGGATATCATGTCAACTAGGCCTTTAGAATTAATTCATATGGATCTTTTTGGACCAACTAAAACTAAGAGTTTAAATGGAAGTAGATTTGCATTTGTTTTGGTTGATGATTTCTCCCGTTTTACTTGGGTTTTCTTTTTGCAAAATAAAGATCAAACTTTTTCTCATTTTAAGATTTTTCGAAAAAGAGTTGAAAAAGAAAGGGTTTTCCAATTTTGAGAATAAGGAGTGATAGAGGTGGTGAATTTATTAACCAACTCTTCATGACTTATTGTGATGAAAAGGGAATTAAGCATGAATTGTCTTGTCCTAGAACTCCACAACAAAATGGAGTTGTAGAAAGGAAAAATAGAACACTTCAAGAGATGGCTAGGACAATGATAAGTGAGTATGACCTCCCTCAATATTTATGGGCCGAGGCCGTAAAAACCGCATGCTATATATCGAATCGTATTTATTTGTGCAAAAATTCTTCAAAAACATCATTTGAAATGTATCATTCTAGAAAACCAAATGTTGCATATTTCAAAGTTTTTGGATGCAAGTGTTTTGTTTTAAATACTAAGGATAATTTGGGTAAATTTGATGCTAAGGCTTATGAAGCTATCTTTGTTGGATATTCTTCTACTAGCAAAGCATATAGAGTTTTCAATAGATCTACACTTACCATAGAAGAATCCATGCATGTTAAATTTGAAGAATCTAATGTGGTTGTTGAGAATGTTGTAGAGATTGAACCATTAGGTGAAGACATGGAGAGACTATCCTTGAAAGACTCACCCGCTCAAGAAGAAAAGCTAGATCCTATTGGTGAAGTTCAAGAGGATAAGGAGGAAAGCTCTCAACCGCTTCCTAAAGCTTGGAGATATGCTACAAATCATCCGAAGGAGCTCATCTTGGGTGATGCATCTAGAGGAGTCACTACGCGCTCCAAACTCCATGACCTATGTGGTAACTTTGCTTTCATTTCTCATTTTGAACCCAAGGGCATTCTCGAAGCCGAGACGGACCCATATTGGTTGCTTGCCATGCAAGAGGAACTCAATCAATTTGAGCGCAACCAAGTTTGGCACCTTGTTCCTAAGCCCCACGATAGACCAATAATTGGTACTAAGTGGATCTTTAGAAACAAGATGGATGAGTCCGGAATGTCATTAGGAATAAAGCTAGGTTAGTGGCCCAAGGTTACACTCAAGTTGAAGGAATTGACTTTGAGGAGACCTTTGCACCCGTAGCACGGCTTGAAGCCATACGGATGACACTAGCTTTTGCATGTTTTAAAAATTTTAAACTTTTTCAAATGGATGTAAAAAGTGCATTTTTAAATGATTTTATTAATGAAGAAGTTTATGTTGCTCAACCTCCCGGTTTTGTTGATTATGTTCATCCCGATTTTGTTTTTAAACTTGATAAAGCTTTGTATGGATTGAAACAAGCTCCAAGAGCTTGGTATGAAAGGCTTTCTAGTTTTCTCATTTCAAATGATTTTGTTAAAGGCAAAGTAGACACAACTCTTTTTACTAAGCATGTTGATAATGATATTTTAATTGTGCAAATTTATGTTGATGATATAATTTTTGGATCTACTAATGAGCTTTTGTGCAAGGAGTTTGAAAAGATAATGCAACTAGAGTTTGAAATGTCTTCCATGGGTGAGCTCAATTTCTTCCTTGGACTCCAAATCAAGCAATTGCAAGACGGAACCTTCATTAACCAAGCCAAATACGCAAAGGAGCTAGTAAAGAAGTTTGGGCTTGAAGGATCAAAGGCTTGCAACACTCCAATGGCAACTACAACCAAACTTGATAAGGACGAACAAGGTAAAAATGTTGATATTAAATTATATAGAAGCATGATAGGAAGTCTTTTATATTTAACGGTAAGTAGGCCGGATATCATGTTTAGTGTGTGTCTTTGTGCTAGATTTCAATCGTGTCCTAAAGAGTCTCATCTTATTGCGGTAAAACGCATTATTCGTTATATTAAGGGCACTATTGGAATGGGTCTTTGGTATCCAAAAACTATAAATTTTTCAATGACTAGTTATTCGGATGCCGACTATGCGGGTTATAGAGTAGATAGAAAGAGTACTAGTGGGACATGTCAATTTCTTGGTAATTGTCTTGTTTCATGGTCCTCTAGGAAACAAAATTCCGTAGCTCTCTCAACCGCCGAGGCGGAGTATGTTGCCGCGGGGGCTTGTTGTGCACAAGTCCTTTGGATGAAACATACTCTCCTTGATTTTGATTTGCACTTTGATCATATAAAAATATTTTGTGATAATACTAGTACTATACACATGACCAAAAATGCAAATCAACATAGTAAGACCAAGCACATTGAGATTAGATATCACTTTCTTAGAGATCATTTTGAGAAAGGTGATATAGATATTGATTATGTTTCCACGGATTTACAACTAGCCGATATTTTCACTAAACCTCTTGATTTTGCTAGATTTTCGTTTATTTGTGGAGAACTTAATGTTTGTATTATTGAATAGACATGTTTTTCATAACCCTTTTTGATGTATGACAAAAAGGGGGAGAATAAGTTTACATGGACAAAAATAAAGTTTTATGAATTTATATGTTTTGGATTTATGAATTCTTGTGTTTTAGTTGTTTTGGTATTTTTGGTATTCTTGTGTTTTAGTTGTTTTGGTATTTTTGGTATCAAGAGCAATTTTTGTGTTTTATATACTTGTTTTTATTAGTTTCAATAATTGGTGCTTCATTTCAATTATTGGTATCTAGAGCATATTCTTGTGTTTTATGTATAGCATAATTTGAGGGGGAGTTTTCTCCTCCCTATATTTTTTTAATAGCCTATTTGTTTTGTCATCATCAAAAAGGGGGAGATTGTTGGACCAAGAGGTTACACTCTCCAATTGTTTTGTGTTTTGATGATGACAAACCAAATTAGAGCTATTTGGTACTAATAAGTTTGTTAAGATAAGTTTCAGGTTTGTACCATATTTAGAGACCATTTGCTTAGCTATTGCAAGAACTTCTAAGTTCCACAAAGCAAGGAAGGCAAATTGCACATCAAGGAAGGATCATAGAAGAGAAGGCACTAGTAAGGCATTGGATGGCTCAAAGACTTGAAGATAGCACAAGAAGTCTTCATGTAATTTGTTTTTCAGTTTATAGTATGTTAAAGAATAGTGGATAGGTTTGAAGCTCTATCACACACGTTTTTGCGCACATGCTCATTCCAAAATAATTTCTTATAAATTATACAAAAATATTTTGCATACAAGTTTTTGCCTACAAATACATCTTTATGTTTAAATCTATTCCCTGTTCAAAAGTATTTTTGTTAAAATCAAAATCCTCTTTATTTTCTTTTTCAAAAATGGTTTTTGACCTGATCCGGTCGACCGAGACAGTCGACCGAGTCTGTGTCAGTCTGGTCCAGTCGACCGGACCAGTCGACCGCAGTTCTGGCAGATGCACGTATCAGTGTGCATGTCTGCCAGTCGACCGGGGCGGTCGACCGAGATATTGTTTTTGCTCACAGGTTTTCTCAGTCGACCGGGTCGGTCGACCGCTAGCCTATAACGGTCGAATTTTTGAACTACCGGTCGACCGGCCCAGTCGACCGATGTGTCCGTTGAACAGTAACGGGCAGATTTTAAGTGAGCTGTTTATTTTTGTCTTTTGTGTTTAAAAATTCATTTAAGGATATATTTTGATCTAATTACCTCCTAAACATCAGTAATTATGTTTTATCCCTAAACCCTAGCCCTCTCCTATAAATAGGGGTGTTTGGGGAGAGATTGGTTACAACATTTTATTGCTACAAAATTCAAAAGTTTAAGGCTTTCAAAAGTTCTTGGTTTTTGTGCTAAATTCTCTCAATTTTCTGAAGGGTTTCAAAAGTTTTTCTCTGATTTCAATTTCTTTTCCTTACACACAAAAGAGCTTCAATTCTACTTATTATTCTCTAAGGACCTTTGTAAGGGAAGAGATTTTTGAAAGAGAGAGTTTGTGGTCTTGTGACTACTCAGAGATTCTTGTGATTGTAATTGTGGAGTTGGGTACTCCGGTTGTAATTGATCTTTGTGATAGTAGAAGTAGCTAGAATCCTTCTGGGGAAGGCGGGGAGTAGAGCTGGGTGCTCGAACCTCGATAACATATCCTTGTGTTTGCGATTGGTTTACATTCTTGCAATCCTTACTCTACTTTGCTTGCACTTATTACTTGCTCATCATATTCATTGTCATACTTACTTGCTTGCATTCATCTTGTGATTCTTGATTGTGATTGTTGTAGCTTTCAATTTTAATTTGCCCTTTGATTAGCATTATCACCTATTCACCCCCCCTCTAGGTGACTTTTCAATTTGCTTCTATCTAGTGGTTGCATCATCATTTGTCAATTTTAATCATTTTAGGTGTGCATTTTTTTTACATTTAGAACTTAAACTTTAGGATCTTTTTATTCACTTAATGCATGCATTTAATTCACTTGAGTTTAAGATTCTCTACTGCATCTGCTTGGTTGCTTGATTTTGCATTTATAGCATCATGAGTAGTCAACATTATAGGAACCACATTTTAAATCAGCTATACAATCTCCATCAGGGTCATATGTCCGTTCAAGATTACATAGCTATATTTAAGGACTTAACCCATCGTAATGACGGAAGGGAGCATCATTCTAAGACTATAACTAGTTTATTTGAGGCCCAAATTAAGGTGTAATTTGATCACTGGCTCTTATGACTTAGACATTGTTGAAGAGGTCTTTAATATTGCATTAAAATTAGACTTGACTTTCAAAATGATAGTCAATGCCAGAACCCGGTGTTATATGTCTGAGGGATATGAACATTATGGATATCAGTGCCCATTAGAGAGTCAACATGTTAGAACTGTGCTTATTGATGATGCTGACGACTAGAAGGTTATTGAGGATGTTCAAGTTCCTCCTAAGGCTGTTAGTATAATTGAGGACATAGCAGCTGGTTTCGACACACCGATTAATAATGAAACCCACATATCTCCCGATAGTTGAGCCTAATACCACACTATACCTAGTAAGCCAGTCGCGCCCCTCGTGCTGAATATAATTTTATGGTTGTTCCTACCAATTCATCATTTAGGGAGTCACCTGAATTTCTTTCCGAGATCCAGCAGATAGTTTCTGGTGCTTCATATTTTTTTGATTGTTTAGAGTTTGTGTCTAAGTTCAATGTACCTCCATCTACAGGGTTAGATGTGTGTCCTCCTAGGCATGTCTTATCTCTCATTCTCTCATTGTTAGGAGTTATGCTTAGAACACCTATTGCATTGCATTTGTATGTTGCACATATTGATGATATCAGTAGGTCGATAGCAATTTGCAATGACACTTACAAGTTTACTTCAAACCCATATAATATTTTGCAGGAATTTATTGTTGATAATAGGTGATGGTTTCGAGTCACCTTGAGGCTGTAAGGAAGTTGCATGCTTGGCGTAAAGATTTTGATAGGGCTCTGAAGAGGATTGCTTCTATTACTTACTAGCCGAATAGCCTATGGGATTCTGGTATCAGCTCCATTTTCGATAGGGATAATGCGCCTCGCTCTACTTTCCGTGTCTTGATCGAGCTGTCAGCTTCCACAGTTGACCCGTCACGGAGACCAGCTCCACCTCTACCACCTTGATCTCGACGTGATGTATCAGTGTTGCTGCCACGACCACCACCTTGGCCCGATTGAGATATTTCGAGAGGAGAGTCCTCACTCAATAGGATCAAGTTTCTCCCACCCCGGGAAATAATGAGGACATCACACCAGTTGCTAGTTTTTTCATGCCTAGTTTATTTTGGGTTATTTTGTTTTATTTGTTTTGTTTTTAGTACTACACAGTGTTATAAATGTCAGATATCAGGGAAATATCGGATGTCGTAATCGGATGTCAAATTTCGAATTTCGGAGATATTTCGGGGCCATCTAGTAAATTTCGGACGTCATGACAGATAACAAATATATATCCTAAATATTTTAAATAATGTAATTTTAAAATTTTTATCAAGGTAATACATACACAACTTATGCAAAACTACATAAATATGTTTAAGATAAGTATACTTAACTTAAACACTTTTCATATATTCACTAATCTATTATTAAAATTTCTCAATTGCTACAACTTTCAAGACCAATCAACATATTGGGTTTTTCTCAAAATGTCGGCTGACATTTCGGGAATATCGGCCGACGGAGTTTTCCCGAAATGTCCACCGACATTTTTCAAAACGCTATTTCAAATGCGGGTGGGGATGTCGTGGCGGTGAGGGCTTGAAAACGAAATGTCGGCTGACATTTCAGAAATATCGGCTGACATTTAAAACACTAGTAATCATCGGTTATATCCGAGAAATACTCCTGTAAAGCCTATAAAAAGCCTCCTAGACTTCTTTATGAGTAGACAATGAATAAATAAAAAACTTTTCAGTTAAATTCTCTTGAGGGTGCTCTTGAGTTGTGGGTGTGAAGCCCGTGGTATAAGGGGTGTGAAGCCCGTGCAAGGGTGCGAAGCCCAATATTTATCTAGTTTTATCTCTAAACTCTAGTTCCTCTTTTCATTTTTCTTGTTAAACCCTAGTTTATATTTTTTTTTTAATTCAGAAGTGATTGCCATCCTACCCGTTTTACATCACACTAGGTCAATAAGCATCGATTTTCTTAGCATATATACTAATTAGTTTTGCCATTGGGCTTTCCTGAAATCTCATGACATTATTTGATATTGTTAGAATATAAATTAATATTCTCAACCCTCGCCAAAACTTTAAAATTTTGATGCGGTGACAGAGACTTTAACATGTAATCTGAGTGACCCAGGTTCAATTCGCATCAGCTGTACAATTAGAAAAAGTGGATTTAAAACAAAAAAATACCACTAAGAAAAAAAAATTCAAGGTTTCAGCCTATAGAAAGGCTAAGTCCTTTACGCAAACATCTTATAGGATTGTAGCTAAAATGTATCTAACTGTCCAATGCAATTCTCTAAATAATAGGAATTCTGAACAAAAAAGATGAATCATGAAGTTTTTATGACGTTTGAGCAATTGCCTTTCTTCCCATGGGACCACAAAGTCGAGCATAAATCTTTCCCACTCTTCCAAGTCCTCTCCATTATCATCACCATCATCACATGATACACATCAGAATCCATCTTCCCTTTTCAGCTCTATCTATTCTTCTCTTCCTTCTTTCCCCTTGTCCCTTTCTTCTACATTTTATCTTCATCTACACACATATTTCTCTACATTTTTATTTTTCATTATGTTAGAATATAAATATATTATCCACGACCCTTACCACAGTTTTAGAATTTTGGTGTAGTAATAAGGACTTTAATATGGCGTCAGAGCAACTCAGGTTCAATTCCCACCGGACGCGTATAAAAAAAAGCGAATTTAAAAATAAAGAATATCACTGCACAAAATACCAGGTGTTGGTCCAAATAAAAGAACGCTTGACCTCCAGGAACGTGTTAGAATATAAATATATCACCATCACCGCAACTTCAAAGTTTTGGTGCAGTGACAAGGACTTTAATACATTCAATTATTATCATCCATATTCCTTGCCCCTTCCTTGTTAACCTTCTCTCTTCTTTACATTTTTCTTCTTCTCAGATAAGCAAACAACTAAACACCTAGGCAATGCTTCTCTCAAACAAAAATAATAAATAAAATAATTAATTGATAAAAGGGGCAACACCTAGCCACTTTGAGTTTCCAGGTTAAAGGGTCCTCCTCGATAACGATAATTGGCGTCACGCAATTTTAATTAACTTTAAAAGACAGATAGAGAGTTTAGAAAGTGTATTATTCGCAAATTCAACAATTTTGCAACTAAAGATGATGGAAACACATAGAAGAGACAAAATTGAATCTTCAAACTTAAAAGACTAAAGGAAACAAAGAATAACCAATAATTTGTAAAAGTGAACACAATAATGCTCTTACCAGAATGGGAAATGATAGCATCCCTTTTATCTCTTGTTTGTTGATTCTCATTTTTGTTTTATTTCCTGACCTTTCTATGTTTTATCAGATTAGTCTTCTATAAAAATTTCATTTACTTTAATTGAGTCATTCAATGTTTCCCATACCGGGTAAGAGTGTAGCAACCTAGCATAAACTCTTAATTTTAGATGTCCGGATTAGAAGGAAAATTAGAAAAGTTAAACGTAAGTTAGATCCTCAGATTAAGTGGTGGCGGCTAAAAGAAGGTAACTAAGGAGTTTTTGTAAATTGAGTAGTACATGAAGCAAATTGGAAAGCCCAAGATGATCCCAATACAACATGGAATAAAATTGCTAGCTGCATTAAAAGAGTAGCTAAAGATGTACTTGGTGAGTTGCGTGGTGGTGCTCCACCATGTAAGGACACATCATGGTGGAATGAGAGGTAAAAGCTCCCATTAAGATCAAACGAGACTCTTATAGAGATTTGAAGAAAAATTGTGATAGAGTAAGTTTTGAGAGGTATAAGCTAGCCAAGAAGGAGGCTAAGAAAGCTGTTCAGAATGCAAGAGCTAAAGTGTACAAAGAAATGTGTGAGAAGTTGGACACCAAAGAGGTTGAAAAGGATAAATATAGAATTGATCGAATAAGGGAGAAAAAAACTAAATATTTATGTACTACGAGGTGTGTCAAAGATGAGGATCAGAAGGTTTTAATTCGAGATGAAGAAATCAAAGAAAGATGGAGAGAGTATTTTGACAAATTGTTCAATGGTAGTTATACTCAAGATTTGGATGACCTTACCATTCAGTTTCAGGATATGAACCATAATTATATATGCAGAATTAGCGAATTTGAAGTTAAAGAGGCCTTGAAGAGGATGAAGTCAAGGAAGTTATTGGCCCGGATGGAATTCCTATTGAGGTATGGAGATGTTGAGGAGACATGGGCGTGAGATGGCTGACAAACCTCTTTAACAAGATCTGGCTAACTAAAAAGATGCCAAATGAGTAGATGAGGAGTACCTTAGTACCTCTCTATAAGAATAAAGGTGACATCCAGAATTGTTCAAACTATCGTGGAATAAAACTCATGTGCCACACCATGAAGCTGTGGGAAAGGGTAATTGAACACAGGTTAAGGCAGAATGTTACAATATCAGAGAACTAGTTTGGGTTCATGTCGGGACGATCGATGACAGAGGCTATTCATTTGCTTTGTTAACTTATAGAGCGATTTCGAGAGAGGAAAAGAAATTTGCATATGGTTTTATTGATTTAAAAAACTTATGATAAGGTGCCAAGAGAGGTATTATGGTGGACATTGATGAAAAAGGGAGTCCACATCAAATATATTGACATAATCAAGGATATGTACGATGGAGTAGTGGCAAATGTCAGAACTTGTGGAGGCATAATAAGTAATTTTTCTATCACAATTGAATTGCATCAAGGATCTGCATTGAGTTCATTCTTATTTGCCATAGTGATGGAAGAGCTTACTAGAGCTATTTAGGATGAGATACCATGGCGTATGCTATTTGTTGATGATATTGTCCTAGACGATAAGACGAGAGCTAGGGTAAATGCCAAATTGGAGTTATGGAGGCAAACTCTAAAATTTCGAGGTTTTAAATTCAGTAGGGCCAAAACAAAGTATATGGAGTGTAAATTCAGTAAACAGGGAATCCGAGATTATAGTACTGTGAGACTAGATGGACAAGAAATACAGATGAGCAGTCATTTTAAGTACTTGTATTCTATTATCCAAAAGGATGGGGAATCGATAATGATGTCAACCATAGGATCCAAGCCGGCTAGTTGAAATGGAGGAGCGCAACAGGAGTTTTATGTGATAGTAACATTCCGTTATGGCTGAAGGGGAACTTTATCGAACTGCTATTAGGCCAGCTTTTTTATATGGAACAGAATGTTGGGCTATAAAGAGATATCATGCCCAGAAGATGAGTATAGCAGAGATGCGCATGCTTCGTTGGATGTGTAATAACACGCGGAGAGATAAGGTGAGAAATGAGGATATTTGTACTAAGATAGATACAACCTCAATAGGAGAGAAGATGAGAGAAAAACCGCCCACGATGGTTTGATCATGTACGACGTAAACCTACAGATGCGTCAGTCCAGTGAGTAGAGCGTATCAATTTAGGGCAAGTTAAAAGAACGCAGGGGAGACTGAAGGAAACATAGATGGAGGTAATACGACAAGATATGGAAGCTAAAGGTCTTAGTGAAGGCATATTGCTCGATAGGAATGAGTGGAGAAAGATGATCCATGTGCCCGATCCGGCGTAATTCTCTTTGGTTCATGTAGCCTACCCCAAATACTTGGGACAAATGGCTTAGTTGTTATTGTTGTTGTTGTTGTTGTTTTATTCAATGTTTCCCATAAGTTTCAAAGGATAAATGGTGCGCACTCGTGATGGTATAATGTTAATAAAATTCATGGAGAAATGCACAACAATGAAAATACAGATAAACAGCCATAGAAATAATGATATACAAAAGGAATCATCAGTTAAGAAATGAGATATTTGGCTCATATCTTTGTTCTGAGCTTATTTTCATCCACCTCATAGTTGGGAAAGCTTCTCTCTACAAGTGTTCTCATCCTTAACTTGTCACATCCTACACGGGATAGCGCAGAGTCCAATGAGTACAAATAACAAAACAAAGAGAACAAGACAAAGAATGTGAATGAAACTCAACTTCTCGATTGAGGAAGAGAAATGGAGCATAATTACAAAAGTAGTTGGCTTATATGCTACTAATATCTCATTGTAAAGAAGTTACTGGGTCATTTCCTGCGTTGATTTCCAGTAGATATAATTCCTTCAATTTTATTCTTAAGGGGGCTAGCACTTAGCATAGAACACCAACTCATTGAAACAAGCAGAGGTATTATTGTTTCACAAACATTGACTCTTCTCTAACTGGCATTTACTCAAACACCTTGTAACAAAAATTCTAGTTAAAATAGTGCCCTTTTCTCTAAAACATAATAGGACCTGTAAATAAAAGGATAAATCAAGATCTCTCACCTTTCTTTGTTACATTGTCCTTTTTCCTGATGGAACTGAAATGGTGAAACCCATGATGAATCCTGCACGCTCTTCCGACTCCTCTCCATCATTGACAACATCAGCATCATCCATATCAAACAATTTTTATCTCAGTCGCATCCCTTTCAGATCGGGTTCAGATTCTGGCTCCTTCTAAACGCATTTCGTCAAACATGCGGCAGGCTTTTTCGAGCCATGTGGGAGTAGCAGCAACACACAAGAATTAGGGAGGGCATGAGATTGAAGAAGGCTGGTGGGTCGCAAGATTGGGTGTGATAAATAAGGATTATACATACTAATTCTTTTTGGGTCGTTTTGCCAGCATGAATTGCTTGGTAGATATTAATCTTTTAGTTCCACTACGCTCATCTGAAATCTCGTGAAATGTTTTGATATTTATGGTGTTATCAAAACAAGAAATACATCAAAAAAAAAAAACCCCAAAAGTATTATTGCAACAAAATATTACGTCTTATGGAAGTCATTTACACAAACACCTTGAAGCTAAAATTTACTGGACCATCACAATCCAATTTTCTGAAACGTAATAGGCTTTTTGAACAGAAGGAGGCATCAAGAGATTTCTTCTTTGTTTGAGAAATTGTTTTCCTCTTGACAGCAACAAAATTCATCATAGATCCTTCCCAAGTTTCCAACTCTCCATCATCATTACCGTCATCATCATATACATGCAGATCCATCTCATTCTCCTCTTCAAACTAGGAATCAAATTACAATTGCTCATTCTCGTCAACATTTTTTCTTTGTCTATTTCTTATTTTCTTTGTTCCCCTTTACTTCTACATTTCATCTTCACATACTAATATGTTTCTCTACATTTTTCCCCCTTATGTCATATTCATTCAGTTAGTATCCTTTATATTCTCTCTATTTCCGCAATCAATTAGTGCCATCCATAATATTTTGCTTCCTCGTTCACCTTCTCTCTTCTTTATATATTTTTCTTATAAGGTCAACAAATTATAATATTTAATTAATTAATTATTTTTTTTGTAAAAAGGGGCATTCCTAGGCACTTTGAGGTCTTCAGGTCAAAGGATCCTCCTTGATAACCTTGATTAACAATAAGCAAGAAATATGGAAATTAATACCTTGAAAATTCAAAGTTAAAAGAAATAAAAAAAAGAATATCAACAATTTGTTGAAGTGAACAAAATATTCTCTTAGCAAAGTAGACTTCAAAAGATGATAAAACAGTCCAACTAGCGAACATAATAAAATCTCGGATTCTTTCCCTCGCAAGATTATTCTATGTTTTGTTAGACAGGGAACCTATGAAATTTTCGTTTACGTTATTGAGTCATTCATTGTTTCTCATCTTTAAAGATGGACAAACTGCACGCAACTTATAATCTTATAGTGTTAGTGTTGGATTTTCTGCTTAACAGGAATCAATCTGACAACTATTCAAGATCACTGAAATATCAACAATCTAATTGGCCAGGTCGGCAAATATCAGGTGGGAGGTTTTCCGTTCAATAGAACGTTCCTTAATTTAAGAACCACCTTTCAATTTCCTTCCTTGGTTAAATACCAATTAGACTGAATCTAAATCAGTCTCGATATACTATAAAGTATATCCCCTGTATAAAGGACTTAATCCACTTATACAGTATTTGGAGTGAGGTACGCTTAGAGCGAATCTCCTTAAGACAATTACGTCCCCCGCACCGGTGCTAACGGGATAATGGACGCTGGTCTCCCAAGATACAACACTCCTTCACGGTATTTGGATAGCACTACCAAATCACCGTACGCTTGAACTGTAATCAACCAGTACCTTCACAGGATCGTTGAAGCAGCGGTACAAGGACAAATTTCGGATGAATATTTGCCTTTACTTTGGAGTAGCACCCACTGTTGAAGACAAAGGAAGGTTGAAGAATATTCTTCTTCAGAAGTCCCAGATTCAAACAACAATTCTATTAAAAGAATCTGTTGAATTTCCTGAGCCCTCTTTCAGAAAGAATTTTGTAGAATCTCCTTTGGAAGTCGCTTCGGATTCTCACTTCTCGCTGGAAGTCGCTTTAGAACTCTACTTCCTTGTTCAGAACACAGACTTGCTTCTGCTTCAGAACTCAGATAGAAAGAGAGAGAGAGAGAGTTGTTTGCTGTTGGTATTGGTGTATTTTCAATTGAGAATCCGGAGCGTATTTATAGCGCTCCAGGAGGGGCCAACGGGTCCGAACACAACGAAAGGTTGCAACCTTTCGGACCCAACGAAAGGTTGCAACCTTTCGACCCAACAGTCACAACTATTGGCTGCCCAACTGACGCACCCAACAGTCGCAACTGTTGGCATTCCAACAGTCTTGGAGCGGGTCCGTTGGCGGGTCGGTTCGGATCCGGATAGTGGAGCGGGGTCCGGTTCGGTATGCTTGCAACCCATACCCGAGAGACCTGATTCAAAAAGAACAAGGCCGGATAGAGAACCCGAACCCAGACCCAGACCCGAGCCCGAGCCCGGCACCGGCCGGCCGCCGCCGCCGCCAGCGGCGGTGCGCGCGCATGTGCGGGCATAGTTCCCTCCCAATCGCGTGCGAAAACTCCAAGTACCCAAAGGGCACGCCCTTTGTTCTCAATTTTCTCTATTTATACACCACGAACTTCCATCCCACGGCCAATGTGGGACTAAATGCTTTTAGCTATCTTTAGTCCCATTTTGGCTTTGAATTAGGCAATCTTTAGACTTGAATATCTCATTCATTCGAAGTCGGAATTGAACATGTGAATATACCACGTTCATCCCCAATGGAAGGAGAACACACTCCAACCATTATCCAATTGATTCGATCAACGGATCTCGCCATAATTCAACTCGAAGATTCATATTTATATTCTTCATATTCCAACAATCCCCCACAATGAATAGAGATTCAAGGAAATGACACACAAAGAGATTGACTCTATTATGAAAGGTACTTTAGAAAAGAAACTGCATCAGGATAGGTGAACTAGGTCTTGAACCTTCCATAGCGAAAGTTTTAACGGACTTACTGGCTAATCAGTGAACTAGGTCTTGAACTGTTAGTCGTTAGTGTAAGCCAAGTCAACAAGCCTCACACAGTGACTTTTCAAATCAACTTTGGTTCTCGGTTGTGTCTGTTTTGGCCCTGGACATTCTTGGTTTCAGAGAGTATCTTTAGGGAATAACAGCCTCCATAGAAATTCCCAAAGAGCTGACCCAACTCTATACTCACATAGGTGATCGTCCTATTAAGAGTAGTCTACTCTACTCCACTTGTTTAGTAACAAGATATAGGCATCATTAAAAGCGTTAGCTTATCCTTAATCCACTTGTAGAAAAGCACTTATGTGCACCTTAGGAATGGATTGGAGTCAAGCTCCCAAGTGCTTACTTGCTGAGTCAATCATAACTAGTTTTTCCTCTTGAACTTAGTCCGTGGGATCTCCAGTCGCTAAGTGAGGTTTCCATTAAGCTGACTCGGTAAGGTTAGGCTTTTAGACCCATTCCCCTCGATGCGCAGTTTATACGCTCTCCACTTAAACCTTTAGTAAGCGGATCCTCTAAATTATCCTTTGACGATACAAAGTCAATAGAGATAATTCATTTGAGAGCAACTGCTTCACGGTATTATGTCTACGACGAATATGTCTAGACTTACCGTTGTATATAACATTTTGTGCCCTAGATATAGCTGCTTGATTATCGCAGTGTATACATATAGCGGGCACTGGCTTTTGCCATAATGGTATATATTCTAAGAATTATCGAAGCCATTCTACTTCTTCTCCAGCCTTATCTAAGGCTATGAATTCTGATTCCATAGTGGAACGGGCAATACATGTTTGCTTAGAAGATTTCCAAGATACCGCTGCTCCTGCTAGAGTAAATACGTATCCGCTAGTTGATTTTGATTCCTCAGAATCTGCAATCCAATTAGCATCACTGTATCCTTCAAGTACAGGTGGATACTGTCCATATCTCAAGGCATATTCCTTGGTATGTGATACGTAACCCAATACTCGTAGTAGAGCGGTCCAATGTAGATCACTAGGATTACTAGTATATCTGCTTAACTTGCTTACAGCGTAAGCAATATCGGGTCTAGTGCAATTCATCAAATACATTAGACTTCCGATAATCTGAGAATACTCCAACTGGCGTATTCCACTTCCTGTATTCTTATGAAGGTGGACGTGTGGGAGAAAAGGATTTGTATTCTCCTTTATCCCATGATCCTTGAATCTTTCTATCATCTTATCCACGTAGTGAGATTGAGATAGACTGATTCCATCTGGTGTTCTGGTGATTTTAATTCCTAAAATTACATCAGCAACCCCCAGATCCTTCATGTCAAAACTGTTGGATAACATTCTTTTAGTGGACTTAATAATTTCAATATTAGTCCCAAGTATCAACATGTCGTCTACATAAAGACAAACAATGATACATGCATTTCCAACTGTTTTCGTGTAAACACACTTATCGCATTCATTGATAGTGAATCCATCTTTGATCATGACACTATCAAATTTCTCATGCCATTGTTTTGGAGCCTGCTTTAGACCGTATAAGGATTTTACCAATTTACACACCTTGTGTTCTTGGTCCTTGACTATAAATCCTTCAGGTTGCTCCATATATATCTCTTCATTTAATTCACCATTTAAGAATGCAGTCTTGACATCCATTTGATGGATATCTAAGTTATGCAATACTGCAATTGCAATCAACATCCGAATGGACGTTATTCTTGTTACTGGTGAATAAGTATCGAAGTAGTCAAGTCCTTCCTTTTGTCGATAACCCTTGGCTACTAATCTAGCCTTATACTTATCGATAGATCCATCGGGTTTTAATTTCGTTTGAAAATCCACTTACACCCAATTGGTTTACTGCCAGGAGGCAAGTTTACCAATTACCAAGTATGGTTACTTAGTATGGATTCTATTTCGCTATTTATACCTTCTTTCCACATTTGTGCTTCTGGGGTTGACATAGCCTCTTTAAATGTTTGAGGCTCGCTTTCAATAGCATATGCTATGAAATCTGGACCAAAAGATTTTGAGATTTTAGATCTCTGACTTCTTCTTGGTTCAGTTTCCGTATTAACAATTGGTTCCTCAGGGCTTTCGTCCCTGAACGCCATCTCGTGTGTTTTTTCCCCAGAAGTCTTATCTATTTCCCGTTTATATGGAAAAATATCTTCAAAGAACACAACGTCTCTAGATTCGATAATCATGTTTACATGAATATCTGGTATTTCTGATTTATGAACCAGAAATCTGTAGGCACTACTATTCAAGGTATAACCTATGAATATACAGTTCATAGTTTTTGCTCCCAACTTAGTCTTTTTAGGTAATGGTGCTAGCACCTTGCAAGGCACCCTCACATTTTGAGATAATGGTAGGAAGGTGTCCTTCCATGCCATAACTTAAATGGTATAAGACCAAGTTTCTTGTTGGGTACTCTATTTAGAATATAATTTGCAGTTAATAGAGCTTCCCCCACAAGTTCTGCGGAGCTCCAGAACTTACGAGCATGGAATTTACCATCTCCTTCAAAGTTCTGTTCTTCCGTTCAGCAATTCCATTTTGCTGAGGAGTGTATGGTGCTGTAGTTTGATGGATTATACCAAAATTAGCACATAACTCACTAAAATCATTTGATTCATATTCTCCGCCTCTATCGGATTTTAGAATCTTGATTTTCTTGTTGAGTTGATTCTCAACTTCGGCTTTATATGTTATAAACATATTTATTGCCTCATCCTTACTGTTTAAAAGATACGCACAACAGTATCTTGTACAGTCATCAATAAAAGTAATGAAATACTTTTTACCGCCTCTAGTTGGCATAAACTTCAAGTCACACAGATTGCTATGAATTAACCTAAAGGTTCTGTATTTCGATCAATTGAGTGAAATGAATTTTTCGCCAACTTGGCCTCAACACAAATCTCACACTTGCGAATTTCTTCCAAGTTGAGTTTAGGAATATATCCCAGATTAGACAAGTTCTTTAATGACTTGTAATTTACATGCCTTAATCTAGCATGCCACAAAATAGGAGACTCAAGCAAATAAACAGAAGATTTTCCTTTATTTATAAGCTTTGGGTACAAATACACAGACTTTTTATCTACCACTGCAACATTGGCTTTAAAAAGTCCATCAACAAGATAACCCTTTCCCACATACATCCCTCCCTTAGTAAGTACAAATTTATCTGATTCAAAAATCATTCTAAATCCTTTCTTACTAAGTATTGATCCAGATATCAGATTCTTGCGAATATCTGGAACATGTAGCACATCGTTCAGAGTAAGCTCTTTCCCCGATGTCCACTCAGGATGACCTTGCTTTTTCCTTCAACCTTTGATATGGCTGAGTTTTTCATGAATAGTTACTCATCTTGCTCTTGTATTTGATATTCAGAGAATAATAATTTCTCAGAGCAGATGTGCCGAGTAGCCCCAGTGTCTACCCACCAATCCTTATTGTTGGTTGTCAGATTCACTTCTGACACCACAGCTGAAAGGCTTGGCGACTCATGGTCGGTCAAGTTTGCCTGTGGGTGGCTTTTCTTGTTCTTTTTGAGACGGCTGCGACATTCATTCGCCTTATGCCCCTCTTTGTTGCAGATGTAGCAGGTTCCCTTGAAGCGCATGTTCTTGCCTTCTTAGACCTTGCCTTTGTACCCCTGGGAAGTCTTCTTCCGCTTTAAGCCTTTGGAAGTAGACGCTTTCCCCTTTGAGTCTTCGATCACATTGGCTTTTGCTTCGTAGGAGTTCTTACTGCTCCTTTTCTCGGACTCTCTGTTGTCCTCCTCGATTCGAAGCCTCACAATGAGATCTTCCAACTTCAACTCCTTTCGCTTGTGCTTCAGGTAGTTCTTGAAATCTCTCTACGCAGGTGGGAGTTTCTCCATGATAGTAGCAACCTGAAAGGTTTTAGGTAGGACCATACCTTCGGCTTCTATCTCGTACAAGATAAGTTGGAACTCTTCACCTGACTGATTACAGTCTTGTTGTCCACCATTTTGTACTTCAGAAATCGTCCTACGACGAACTTCTTGGTACCAGCATCCTCAGTCTTGTACTTCTTGTCAAGACTGGCCCATAACTTCTTTACCGTTATGATAGGACTGTAGACATTGTAAAAAGAGTCATCCAGTCCATTTAATATATAATTTCGGCAAAGGAAGTCACATTGAGTCCATGCATCAGTTGCGGGCTCTGGTGGATCTTCTTGCAGGAATCTGGCCAGATGAAGAGTGGTCAAATAGAAGAGCATCTTCTGTTGCCACCTCTTGAATTCTGTGCCGTCAAATTTTCCTGGCTTCTCCGGCTTCGGGTTAGGAAGTGGAGTAGGCATCAAAGCTTGTAGCAGCATGTTTGGTGCCTTTCTAGAGCTATCTTGATTAGTTTCAGATATTTTCTTCAAGTTCAAGCAGAACAGAAGTAAGAAACTTCAATACGATAATTGTCTTAAGATTGTTGGATTTTCTGCTTAACAGGAATCAATCTGACAACTATTCAAGATCACTGAAATATCAACAATCTAATTGGCCAGGTCGGCAAATTTCAGGTGGGAGGTTTCCGTTCAATAGAACGTTCCATAATTTAAGAACCACCTTTCAATTTCCTTCCTTGGTTAAACACCAATTAGACTGAATCTAAATCAGTCTCGATATACTATAAAGTATATCCCCTGTATAAAGGACTTAACCCACTTATACAGTATTTGGAGTGAGGTACGCTTAGAGCGAATCTCCTTAAGACAATTACGTCCCCCGCACCGGTGTTAACGGGATAATGGACGCTGGTCTCCCAAGATACAATACTCCTTCACGGTATTTGGATAGCACTACAAATCACCGTACGGTCGAACCGTAATCAACCAGTACCTTCACAGGATCGTTGAAGCAACGGTACAAGGACAAATTTCGGATGAATATTTGCCTTTACTTTGGAGTAGCACCCACTGTTGAGGACAAAGGAAGGTTGAAGAATATTCTTCTTCAGAAGTCCCAGATTCAAACAACAATTCTATTAAAAGAATCTGTTAAATTTCCTGAGCCCTCTTTCAGAATGAATTTTGCAGAATCTCCTTTGGAAGTCGCTTCGGATTCTCACTTCTCGCTGGAAGTCGCTTTGGAACTCTACTTTCTAGTTCAGAACGCAGACTTGCTTCTGCTTCAGAACTCAGATAGAAAGAGAGAGAGAGAGAGTTGTTTGCTGTTGTATTGGTGTATTTTCAATTGAGAATCCGGAGCGCTATTTATAGCGCTCCAGGAGGGGCCAACGGGTCCGAACCCAACGAAAGGTTGCAACCTTTCGACCCAACAGTCACAACTGTTGGCTGCCCAACTGACGCACCTAACAGTCGCTACTGTTGGTAGTCCAACAGTCTTGGAGCGGGTCGGTTCGGATCCGGATAGCGGAGCGGGGTCCGGTTCGGTATGCTTGCAACCCATATCCGAGAGACCTGATTCAAAAAGAACCAGGCCGGGTAAGGAACCCGAACCCAGACCCAGACCGGACCCGAGCCCGGCACCGGCGCCGGTCGGCCGCCGCCGCCAGCGGCGGTGCGCGCGCGCATGTGCGGGCATAGTTCCCTCCCAATCGCGCGCGGAAACTCCAAGTACCCAAAGGGCACGCCCTTTGTTCTCAATTTTCTCTATTTATACACCACGAACTTCCATCCCACGGCCAATGTGGGACTAAATGCTTTTAGCTACCTTAAGTCCCATTTTGGCTTTGAATTAGGCAATCTTTAGACTTGAATATCTCATTCATTCGAAGTCGGAATTGAACATGTGAATATACCGCGTTCATCCCCAATGGAAGGAGAACACACTCCAACCATCATCCAATTGATTCGATCAACGGATCTCGCCATAATTCAACTCGAAGATTCATATTTATATTCTTCATATTCCAACAGTTAGAAAATCCATAAATGAAAAACACAGCAACAGAAAAGACAGATTAAACAGTCATACATTAAATATATACAGTAAAGATAAATATCAACAAAACAAATGAACCATCCGTTAAGAAATGAACTGAGATATACGGCTCGGATCTTTGTAAGAATTTGCACTTTCAGTTCTTGAGAAACTTCTCTCTGTCAGGTTTCTTATCCTTGATTTTCCTCATCCTTAAACACTTCAGCTCCGAATCCGAGAGTAAATGCCATAATACAGAGAACAAGATGAAAATAGAATGAGAATGAAAATGTAGCTTAGATTCTTAATTGCAGATAGAAAATGGAGCATGACTCCAGAAACAACGAGCTTGTACGCTTCAAAATATCTGGGTCACTAAGAGGTAACTGGGCCAACTTTGTATGTGTGAATTTCTTGTAGCATATATTATTCCTTTAATTTTGTAGTTAAGGGTGTTAGCATAGAGCACAAACTTACTAAAACAAGCAGCATATCCCATAGCTGAAGTATTATGGTGCTAGAAAAATCATCACGCTTTCTAAGAGGCATTTAGACAAACACCTTCTAAGCTAAAAACCTTTTTTTTAAGTGAACCCTTTTAGTTAAAACTTATTCCAAGTAAAGCAATGCAAAACTCTGTAGAACATAACAGAAATTTTCAAACCAAAAGGATAATTCAAGCTGTTTCATCTTTACCTTCATCATTGTCGTCGCCCTTCTTTCCAATGGAACCAAAATCCATCGTAAATCCTTCCCACTCTTCAGACTCCTCACTATCGTCATCATCACCCACATCAAACAACTCCATCTCATTCTACTGCTCTTCAGAGTCGAACTCAGATTGCGAATCTCATTGTCATGCACATTTCGTCGAACAGGTTCCAGGCTACATTGGGCCATACGAGCGTAGCAGCGAGGAGACGAAACTGGGGTCGTGAGATGAAGAGGGCAGGTGGGTGGGGAGATGGGAGCGATGAGAAAGGATTACAACAGACATTGAGATGGGCTGCTACCTTCTTCTCAATACAGCGCGCTACCGCTGCCATCACTCCAAACAAACTGTTGCGGTGCTCTTGATAATTTGTAAATAATAAAGTGGTAATCATAGGGAGTTATCTGTAATTTACACTTAGAATATTTAAAAGACAGCAAAAGCTAAAATGATCTCTATTTTGAACTAACAATTACAAGAATCTGTAACAAGAGACCGAGGCAAACTGTAGCATTTATTAAAATCAAAAAAATAATTAAGCTTTTATTTCTCAATCCATTTTGCAAACTTAGTTGGATTTGTATTGTCTGCTCTTCATTTAGCGTCCACAGTCCCCCCAGCCAGCCCCGCCCCGCCCCGCCCCCATCATCTTGCAACTTCTTATTATTTTAATAAAACTGTGGGCCTAAGGCCCCGTTTTTCTTAAAAAAAAAAAAAAAAACTTCAATCACTTTATTAGTGGCCCTCTAAATAGCCGTTGTTGCAACCGTATAGGATAAAGTAGAGAAGTATCTCAGAGGAATTAATCGTATCAAGTCTGAAAGATGATGAGCAATTTATCAAAAAAAAAGAAAAAAAAACAGAGATTTCAAAAACCTTATATAAAAATTCCAGAGGCAGAGATAATTTTTCTAAAAGAATTTGATCACATCAATGAGATTTCTAGTGTGTTCATCAACAATGTTTTCATGAGGCAGCCAAGAACAGGAGAATTGGTGAATATTATTACTGATCAGGAAGTTTCAAAGCTGGCTCACTTCACTTAATTTTAGAGGAGAAAAAAATATTAATACTTGAATATTCACAACAATGTAGAGCATGGGATATAGTCAGACTGATTTTGAGTAGTCATCCGAACCACTTATCAAAGAACAAAGGATTTTCATACCTTACATTGAATGTAAAACTTATTAATCAAAAAAAAAAAATGTAATATTTATTAATAAAAAAATAATTAACCTTTTTTAACCGATCGTACAAAAAAACAGTTTTGATGGACTATACAAAAAGGCAACAAATTAAGTTGTACAGGAAATAACTAAAATTTACAAGACTTTTTTGGCCGTTGAACCTCAGAATATATAAGAATCTACAGCAGCTGGAACCTGCAGGAGGGACATGTCGTCTTGGTTGCCAGCCATGGGAGGATACATTCTCTGTGAAATTTGTGAGAGCATTCGATGGCTGCGGCTTCTCCTCCCACTTCCAACTCTTCAAGACAAATCGAGCACGTCTTGCAACGCTCCATGGGCTCGATCACCACATTCTTCAATCTGTCAGCAGCAGCAGCAGAAGAAGAAGAAGAAGCAGCAGGCTCCTCGAAATGGAATTCATCTTCGAGTTCTTGCAAGACATAGTCGTTGAGTTCTTCTTCGAACTCGATTTCATCATCGCCAGGCAAGAAATATCCTTCGAATGCTTGTTCGATTCGTTCATCATCATCATCAGGCAAAACATACCCCTCGAATTCATCTTCATCATCGCAAGGGATGAGATACTCGACATCTTCAAACTCCATATTAATCGACGAGAAAACACGGACATCCATTTCGATTGATCGATTGATGGCCGCCTCTCTTTTCCTTTTCTTGATGAATTTAGGGCTCAATTTGTTCTCAAACAAAAAGAAATTTAGGGCTCAATTGAATTATTTCGTGGCAACACTCAGCGGGGGACTGCGTATATATAACGCAGAGAGACAGCTTGCTTGGCTGTCAATTAATCAATTAGCACTGCATTGTGATCCGAATTTAACCCCGTTAGAATTCCATTTAATAATAGAGAGTCCAGCGTCCCCACGATAAAAAAATAATAATAAAAATAAAGGAAACGAAACCCAAGGAAATATTTGACTAGTGCCCGACCACTTCGAAAGATGGCATAAAAGTTCATTAGCAGAGGATAAAATATAAAGAAGAGAAGCAAGGGCTTTTCTTTCAAGAAAATCTTAAACAAATAATTAATTTTAAAAAATCACCTCTCAACAAATTAATTTCAAAAACCGACCTCTGACATGTCACGTAGCAGCGGGGCGATTCATCTTGCCAACGTGGTGTCCGCGGACAACCAGATCGGTTTTGGATTCGACCGGAATTGCCAACCCAGACAAACATATTTTTGGGGTATGCATTTTTTCGTCCGAGGTTGACAACTCTGGAAAGATTTTTTTTTTTTAAAGTTTTGTTTCGTCCGTGGTTGCAGCCCCAGACGAACGTGCCTTGGGCATTTTTTTTGCCCAAGGTCAGGTCGTCTGAGGTTGGCAACCCTGGACGAACATTTTTTTTTAATTTTGGGCAAATTGTACGACCTTTTAAGATTGGTTTGTCTACTTCCATGTCCTTGTGGATTATATTTTACAACTTAGGACCATTTTTTTCAATACAATTTGACAACATAGGACATGCCCTTATATCGTCAAATTTTATGGTTACATTCATCAATAGCTTCCGGCCCGAAGGTGTGAACCAATGTGGGCTGAGAGAGTGGCTCGGGGAGAGAGAGTGTGAGAGATGAGGGATTTACAAATGTGGGACCCACTAGTCCCAGCCCTCGCCAGACAAGAAAATTTGTTTTTTTAATTTAAGTTCAATTTTTAAAATTTTGGGCTAGTCTGGGGTTAGCAACCCGGGACGAACCAGACTTGGGCAACACAAATTGCCCATCTAGTTCGTCCAGGGTTGGCAAACCCCGACGAATGAAATTAATTTTCTTTTAAAAAAATGTCCATCGTCCAGGGTTGCCAACCCCGAACGAACGGGACTGCCCCTTTGGGTTTTATAGACGTGGGATCAGCGGGTCTACGTCTATTAAAGGCCCCCTAAATCCCCCACCCATCTCTCCCCCGATCCTTGGCCTAGCCACCCTCTTTTTTAGTCTCCCAATTCCTGCCCTAGTCGCACCACCGATGCCCTGCCGCTGTCGCCCGGGCCCACTGCCACCGCCCTATCGTCGCTCTTGGTAATGTCTCTCTCTCCCCCCTTGGCGCCACCTATGGCGATTGTATCGCTACTCTGAACGAGACGTCGGTGGTGCAGTGTCTTGCCACTAGCTGTGTCGTGCCCTAGGCCGTGTTGTGTCATTGTCTAGGTTGTGCTCTAGGCCAACGCTGCTCATGCACACAATTTATTTTAATTTTTTGAGAATTTGTGAAAATTATAGAATATTTTGAATCACAGTTTATTTTAATTTGTTGAAAATTGTAGAACACTATGATAATTTTTTGTTCCGTCACTAAATTAGATTCAATGCCTACAATGTCTAGTGTCAGTGTACCTCTCATTTGTTAGTTAACAGTAAGCTAACAATAATATTGATAATAACCCAAAATATATTAAGGGGTTATTAAAACCCGTGATGGTTAGAAATCAATCACACAACGAGAATTGGTGGAGAAAATTCGTCGAATCACCAAAATTAATCAAAAGGAGTATCAAATTAAGTTGACATGCAACTAGCCAATAAGCCAAGGGGGTTTTACAGTCGTATCAATATCAGATGATGATGACACACGAACAATACCTAAATTGCACCCGGGTATAAATTCGATAGAGATATATGTGGAGAGAGATAATGTAGCCACCGAATGTATGGAGAATTCCCACATATACTCAATTTGGACAATGAATCAACATGCTTCATGTCCCCGGTGCATAATACGTAAGTGAAATACACCGAGAGGGGGTGAATAGGTGTACTAGCTAATCTAATGACAAATGATGCAGAATTTAAAACTCAAATGCAAAACACTATGTGTATCAAGAGTGAGCCCGAATTTCCCGTGAAGGGCTCTGGAACTACTCCCGGAGATTCCTCTAAATTAAGAGTTGAGGTGCTATATGAAGCTCTCTTGGTCAACACAAGTATGGGCACACACAAATTATATCTAGCATATGAATATGTGCAATATAAAGCAATTCAAGATATAAGAGAGATAGAGTTAAGAGATAGTGGATCAAACGCAAACAACAAGATATTTTTTGAGATTCAAGCCACAGCTCTACGTCCCCGCCTTCACACAAAAGGATTTTCACTATGTCCATACAGGACCTTCCACAAAGAGACCTCCACTAAGGAATTACAACTCTACACTTAGAGTACACTACTCCTCTCTCAAACACAATAACCTCTAGACAAGAGAGAGATGGCACAAAGTCAAAGCAAAGTAGAGATTACAATCTTGGTGATCAAATAGACAACAAACAACACTTGGTGATCACAATAGACCACAAACAATTTTCTCACAAAAACAAGATCCTTTAAATAAGATTAGAGATGATAGCTCAAGTGTGAGAAAATAAAGTGTTTGGAAATGAAAATAACAAAGAAAAAACTTGGGAAAAACACCAAATAGATTTGTAAAGAAGGATTTAAACCAATTTCCCAAAGACTCTCTTTTATTTGATTTTTTCAACACTTTAAAATAAATAAAAGATAAAAACCTTTTAACTCAAAAACTCCTTTTAAACTTACTGCAAAACACTTGAGAACCCCAAGAGAACTCCTTTTATGTAGGCTCTCAAGAATATAACCATTGGCAGCCAGAGAAGATCAATTCTGACCTTCTGGTCGACCGGCCGATCGACCAGCTAACAGTCATATTTCTGACCATTGAGCCACCAGTCGACCACCCAATCGACCGAGCCTAAAGGCACTTAGCATGTAGGTGATCGCCTGGTCGACCGGCACTACTTGAGAGTTGGGTAGTTACAGTCAGTCGACCGCCCTTATAGGTTGGCCTTGTGCACGTTCTTGTGCACATCGATCGACTGACCAGTCGACCGAGCTCTGGTCCGGTCTACCGGTCGGTCGACTGCCAGCAGGCTCAGGCTGGGAGAAAGGACTATGAAACTTGGTCTTTTTAACTTTTATAAAATCCTATAAATTCTCATAAAGTACACAAAAATCAATTCTTATAAATATTTGAAGAACAAATATGTGTGACCAAAAATCAACACATATTACAAATTATTTGAACTATTTTTGTGACATAGAAATTAAGCTTTAACACAAAATCGGTATTTTCTGAAAACCAAACTTTGAAATGAAAATCTGATTTTCCTCAAACTTGTACAATACAAAAATAAGATATTTAAACTCTTTTGAAGTATAGAGTGCATGGATAGAATCCAATACACATATAAAAGGTATATCTATGTTTTGACATTAAATCCAAAATAAGTTTTGTTAATTACAAAACTCTAAACACATGAAATAGAATCATCAAAATAAGTTTTTCTAAATATATGAAGTATAGATGTATATAGATGAAATCTAATATACATTAAACCATGTAAACTTATTTTGATTCTGCTATTCATAAAAATCATATATATGTTTATTTGAAATCCAAAACAGGTCAAACTAAAAACCAAACGTATTGAACTTGTGTGTGTGTGAATTTGAGCATATCAACACTATTCTATCTTACACAAGATCTAAAAACAAAGTAAAATTAAACAAGCCAAAGTCTTCTTATAGAACTCCTTCTCCAAGCTGACTCGATCCAAACACGATCCAAAGAGCTTGAATCCATCCGAGTGCGAGATGAAATCTTGATGCGCGAGCACTTGAATCTACATGTGTTAGCTCCAAAACTCCTTTGTTGAAGCTAAGCGTCTACTAAGATCTTGATCAATAACTGAAACTATATAAAAACAAGATCATTAGTACTATATCTACATGAGTTAATCATTATCAAAACTAGAGTGATGGGCCTTTGGGCCAGCAGTAAGTATCTGTTAATTTTATTTGGTATTTGCATTTCTTATTCTACTAAGTGTGTAGATGACATTACTATTCAATAGTTTTATCAACGACGCAAGGAGCGGATTGAAAGTTCACCTAGAGGGGGGTGAATAGATAAAGTGCTAATCAAATGCAGAAGCTAAAAATAATGGCTAATAAAAATTAATACAACTATAGATTCCAAAGAGTGAAACTGAATTCCCAATGAAGGGTTCTAGAACTTCTCCTCAAGATTCCACTTTTAATACATGATAAATATGGGAATGTAATAAAAATAATACAAAATACGTGTACGATCAGTGATCTAGGTCAGCATCGGCACCCCAGTTCTGGCCACATCCACTTCCCCATCTCTCCTCCATCTCCAATTTCTCCACCCTACAACATCTCCTCCTCCTTCACAAATTCACCATCTTTTCCCCCAAATTCCTCCACTATCTCCCAAATCACCACCTCCTACTCCACCACCATAACTCACATCTCCTCCTCTAACCTCTCTCTTCTCTAATTTCATCATCTCCCTCTCCAATTTCATCACCACCACTTCCAACTCCATCTTCACCACCAAAATCATCTTCAGTCAACCCTTCACCAAAATCCAACCATCCACCATAATCACCACCACCCCTTCACCTCTCCCCCCTTAATTTTGGTCAGGCTCCTCCTAGAGGCCGCGCGTGTGGCTAGCAGGCGAACAAACCCTAGTCGGGGGCCCCTGGCCCTAGCGCGTGGGTTGCCCTTCCATTCTCTCTCCTCTCTTTAATTCTCTCTCTCCCCTCCCCCTCCCCTCCCTCCCTCTCTCTCACTAATTGGGTGCTCGTGCATGTGCTTTGGAATTTCGTGATTTCATGGTGAGTTCCATGGTTTTAGGGAGTGCTTCTCACTTTATGGGTTACCCTGCTTCGACGGGTGTTTTTTGTAATTCTGGGATTGTGTTGTTGTATTTCTGTGGACTGATGTATTTGTATCGGTGTGAGGTATTTTTGTATCGAATGTGACGAATGCTTGTAATAGCATAATTTAATACTTGTACATGTATACTTCTT
Organism: Agave tequilana; assembly: GCA_038442645.1. Classification (NCBI taxonomy): domain Eukaryota; kingdom Viridiplantae; phylum Streptophyta; class Magnoliopsida; order Asparagales; family Asparagaceae; genus Agave; species Agave tequilana. The sequence continues at coordinate 124,692 of JAVJIF010010231.1, forward strand.
GTAATACTGCTCTATTATTGTGTTTGGCAACCCTTCATGGTCGCCCTGCCTTTGGGCGTAGCCTCCGGGCTATACTCCAGCTTTTGGGCTCAGCTTTCGGGCTATTCATCAGCCTTTGAACTTAAATCCTCTGGTTTCACATGTTCTGTCTGGTAGGCGAGCCTAACGCTCAGCGTTTTATTGCTAACTCTGTCCAAGCGTAATTACGCCATGAGCACGGCTTCGCCACGTGCGGTAGCATAGCATTCATTTGCTCGCGTCGCCGTGTGTGTTTAGCTGCGCCGACGAGCAGTAACCACGTCAAACGTGATAGCGTCTAGCTCTATACGCTAGCTTCGCTTGGATGTTCGTTTGTCTACTCGCTAATTTTATTCCTGCATGCTTAGTTCTACTTGCTTGCTTACTTAATAGCTTAATTTATAGTTATTAAAATTATAGTTTGAAGAGTTGAAATATTTAAATATATTATTTTTCATTATCATGTTACATGATCTGCTAATTATCTGACACATGATATTGTGATATTGAATTTAATTATATCTTATGTTTGGCTTGTACTATATACTTCACCCACTCAGTGACATTTAACCGGTTAACTACTTAACACCTGCTATCCTGTTATATATACAATAAGGTTGTACTCCTGTATCATATACTGATGTCTCCCGCATGTTACTAACATTACTAGCATAGTCATACCGGTGTTAGGTAAAAATTAAGCGCCACACCACACACGTGGTGCAGAGCACCTCTAAATTTCAACACGTCGGGTGTCGGATGATGAGAATGCCTTACACGATCACGCTAGCATCCAACGGATCCAAAATGGAGCTATATGCCACACAGAACAAAGTGTCATACCACATAAGCGGTGGGGGCCACCTCTTGGTATTCGTGGGGGCCACCTCTAAAATTCATCTCCTAAGAAAAACAATCCTTCCTCCCGCCTGTGCCGCCTGGTATTAGCATGACAAGACATCTTTAGTGCACGCTATTATATCTTCCTCACTAATTTGTATGTGGAGATATGTGGAATGGGACACATACAGAGACATACAAATTAGATGAGTCCTAATAATACTAATATAATAATTCATCAATGTTTTATCAGATTCGTGTCGCTTTTCAAATCAGATTGTATACACTCAAATTATGGTGACATGAGGTAAATGTGTGTGTGTGTGTGTATGAGGATTTCTTGTTTGAATTATTTCCTCGACATACTGGTCTCATTTAGCTGTAAACTGAGTTGTACAACTGGTTTTGATCGCATTTGATTTTATTGGATCTTGTATTTATCAGATTTTGTATTTATCAGACTTTGCGTTTGTCAGATTTTAATTCAGATTTATCGACATTAATGATTATTACTATTACTATTATTTATACTATTACCGTACCATATCCATCACTTGTGTAATACACTATCTGTCTCTTATTTGATATTATACTTGTACTACTGTACTTAACCTTCTGACTTGCTTGCTCTTGGTTTTATATGAATTCCTTGGTTACCATTTATATTTGCTACTTCTTACTTGTCTGCATGACTGGATACCTGACATACTTCATGGTACATGTCCCATATTGTGCGCTCTTATTCCGTTATTTGAGGGCAAATCGGGTTGTATACACTTAATCTCTGGAGGCATGAGGTATATGACATATGAAAAACACCTAGAGGGGGGTGAATAGGTGTAATTGCTAATCTAACAATCTTTTTAAAACTAAGATGGATGAATGATGCAACGATCTCTCAAAATAAGACTAAGAGCCGAAGTCCCCGTGAAGGGTTCTGAACTCCTTCCTCCTGATTCCCTTGAATGGGTTAGAGGTGCGCAATGCAACCTTATTGTATGAGAATTGATCGAACAAGGAATGAATAATATGCAATGATGAAATGCACACAATATATCATAAGGAATGAAAACAAGATCTCAAGCAAGTAATTTGAAAGCAATAGAGTGCGAGAGAAATTTAAGGCAAAATGGACACAAAGCAATCGCAAACACAAGATGTTTGTTCGAGGTTTGAGCCACCGCTCTACTCCCCGCCTTCACCTCCGTGAAGGGTTTCCACTATCCACCGAGGACGCTTACAACGGTCTACCAAAGACCCGAGCACCGAGCTCCACCACTTACAATAACCTCTACCGAAGAGGTGTCTCCACAAGTACAAGTTGAACACAAGTAACCAAAGTGATCACAACAAGATCACTAAACTTCTTACAAACTCTCACTCTTTTACAACTTCCTTATAGATTGAGTAGGGAATTTTGGCTCTAAGAAGTGTAGTGAGAAAACTCAGTTGTAGAATGATTTTTGCTAGAGAACACAACTGAAAACAAGCTCAAGAAAAGAATGGGGAAATGGAGAGCTTAAAACTTTTCTCTCTTTTTGAAAACTATGAAAACTTAGGGATTTTTCTTGGTGAAAATGCAAGAGACCCATCTCCTCTATTTATAGGGAGAGGAAGAGGTTAAAAACAATTTATTTTAAGCTTATTTGATCTGAAAAAGATCTCTAACAACTCAGAAAAAGTCTGCCAAAACAGATTACAAAAACAGATTTCAGAAATACACAAAAGAGGAAAGAGCCGTTGGGGCTCTACAGGCTTGGCGGTCGACCCGTCCGGTCGGCCGTCCGCCCTGCTGGCACTAGCCGTTGGGCTCGGGTCGACCGCTCGGGTCGACCGTCCTCAAAACAGAAACAAGGTTTCCTGAAGGCGGTCGACCGGGCGGTCGACCCAGAAAACCCGAGAGCAAACTGCAGACAGTCGGTCGACCCGGGCGGTCGGCCAACAGACATGCACAAGCGTGCATGTCCTGTGCAGGTGCCGGTCGACCGGGCTGGTCGGCCGGTCTAGCCTGAAACAGAAACAGCAGCAAGACAGAACTTGAAATTTTTATTGTAAAAATATTTTTGAAGTAAAGATAACTAAGTATCATGATAGAAAGAGTATACATGATCTAAATATGATATTTGTCTTTGTAAAACTTGGAGTCATGTATATTTGTCAAGTTCATGAAAAACTTAGAAACAAAAACTTTAACTATGAAAACTTGTATACATAAATGTGTGTGTGTGTATCCTAGAGCCAATTTTTCAAACTCAAACTTTAACAAACTATTTCTTACATTGGTTCTAAGGACTACAAGTTCTTCAAGTGGGCTTCTCCATATGAACTTTGAAAACTTGATTCTTGAGCCCGAATTGAGGTGACTTGAGTCAAAACACCTTCCTTTAGGGAAGAAACCTTCTAGTTTCATTAGAACCCTGAAACACACTAAAACAACAAACATGATTAGTACAAATAACTATATATGTTTTGTAATCATCAAAACACACTAAACGGGTGATTGTAACCTTGGGCCAAAATCTCCCCCTTTTGATGATGACAAAACATATAAGTTATTTAAAAAAAAATGGAAGAAGAGCTTTGAAAAGCTCCCCCTCAAATAATGCTATGTATAAAGAATGACAATGAGAAGCAAGATACATAAAGCATTGAAAACACAATAGTTTTTGAAAAACTTTTTGAAAAACTTAAATAAACAATAAACAACAAACTTATTCTTTTTAAAAACTTAACTTATTCTTTTTAAATAACACACTTATTCTTTTGCTCCCCCTTTTTGTCATACAAAAAAGGGTTAAACAAAACAAACAAAACAAAAGAAATTTATCTTTAAGAATCCATAATGCAAACATTCAACTCACCACAAATAAAAGAGAATCTAGCATAATCTAATGGTTTAGTAAAAATATCGGCAAGTTGAAATCGGTTGAAACATAATCAATATCAATATCACCTTTCTCATAATGATCTCTAAGAAAGTGATATCTAATATCAATGTGCTTAGTTTTACTATGTTGATTTGCATTCTTTGTCATATGAATTGTACTAGTATTATCACAAAATATTTTAATATGATCAAAATGCAAATCATAGTCAAGGAGAGTATGTTTCATCCAAAGAACTTGTGCACAACAAGCTCCGGCTGCAACATACTTCGCCTCGGCGGTTGAAAGAGCTACCGAATTTTGCTTTTTGGAAGACCAAGATACAAGACAATTACCTAGGAATTGACATGTTCCACTTGTGCTCTTCCTATCTTCCCTACAACCCGCATAGTCGGCATCCGAAAAACTCTTCATTTCAAATAGTCTAGTTTTTGGATACCACAAACCCATTTCAATTGTGCCCTTAAGGTATTTAATAATGCGTTTTACCGCTACTAAATGAGACTCCTTAGGACATGATTGAAAACGAGCACAAAGACATACACAAAACATAATATCCGGCCTACTAGCCGTTAAATACAATAAACTACCAATCATGCTACGATAAAGTTTAATGTCTACACTTTTACCTTGTTCATCCTTATCAAGCTTGGTAGTTGTTGCCATGAGAGTTTTGCTCACTTTAGCGCCTTCAAGCACGAACCTCTTGATGAGTTCCTTTGTGTACTTGGCTTGATTGATGAAAATCCCATCCTTCCTTTGCTTGATTTGGAGTCCAAGGAAATAGTTGAGCTCCCCCATCATAGACATTTCAAATTCATCCTTCATGCATGACTCAAAAACTTGGCAAAGAGATTCATAGTAGAACCAAAAATAATGTCATCAACATAAATTTGCACAATAAAAATATCATTTTCTACATGTTTTGTAAACAAAGTTGTGTCAATTTTACCTTTCTTAAAACCATTTGAAATTAAGAATGGAAGAAAGTCTTTCATACCAAGCCCTAGGGCTTATTTTAAACCATAAAGAGCTTTATCTAATTTAAACACAAAATCCAGATGTGTAGGATCAACAAACCCGGGGGGTTGTTCAACATACACCTCCTCTTCAATAAAACCATTTAGAAAAGCACTTTTAACATCCATTTGAAATAATTTAAAATCTTTATATGAGGCAAATGCTAGTGTCATCCGTATGGCTTCAAGCCGTGCTACGGGTGCAAAGGTTTCTTCAAAATCGATTCCTTCGATTTGAGTGTAACCTTGGGCAACTAACCTAGCTTTATTCCTAACAACGTTACCCGATTCATCCAACTTGTCCTTAAAGATCCACTTAGTACCAATTGTTGGTCTATCGTGGGCCTAGGAACAAGGTGCCAAACTTGGTTGCGCTCAAATTGATTGAGTTCCTCTTGCATGGCTAGCAACCAATATGAATCGGTCTCGGCTTCGAGGACGTTCTTGGGTTCAAATGAGAAATAAATGCATAATGTCCACAAAAATCATGAAGTTTAGAGCGAGTGGTTACCCCTTTAGATACTCACCTATGACGAGGTCCTTGGGATGATGAGGATTGTATCTCCAATCCTTTGGAAGTTGTTGAGTGTGACACTTAAAAAAGACAAGATTCTCATTGGTCCGAACGATGTCTAAACTTGTTGACATTTACAAAAGATAGGGACTGACAAGCTGAAGACCAGTTTCCACCCACCTCCAAGGGACAAGGAAGCAGCTCGGACTCCACTGATCCAGCAAGCAGAACAGTGAACCCGGGTTGTTTCTAAATAGACCTCAGCAGGTCTAAGATGCTAGCATTTAGCATTACATTAGCCCAAGGAGATAGCCTCGTTTGAGAGGCTAGCATCATCCAGAGCATCGCCAGGAAGCTAACTGATAGCTTCGCCGAAAAGCCTCTTTTCGGACCTCGCCAAGAGTTGCCTCTAGCTCCGCTATGAGCTTCAAAGCGGGCAGCTCCGTTGTCAACCTTTGACCAATCAAATCTCCTGATGAGATCGGATCCAATCTGATCAAATCCAATTAGGATTCAAATATGGCAGGTGATTGCCGCAATCTCTTGACTCTCTTGAAACGAGTAAGAGGATCAGAGAAAATCCTCCAACGATATGGAAAGGATCAAAACAAATCGGAAAGATCAACCGACTTGCCTATTTTCTAGCTCCGCAGAAGCTATCCTAGCCTCGTAGCAAGGCTACTTTCCAGATTCAAACAGATTCGGTTCAATCTGTTTCCATATCTTCAAGGGGACGACTATACCCTTGCTCTCCCTATAAATAGCCCGCCAGGGGCACAAGGGGAGAGGGCTTCCAGAGATCGGCGATCAATTAAAGTGGGCTTCTGCTCCCAAATCAATCCTCTGCTGATCAGGAGAATCGGACTTCTTCATAACGCACCGTGCGTTCTCTAATTCAGAGACCTTTCAAGAGAAATACTTCTCCTTTCAGGGTGGCGATACCCTAGCAACCTCTTTCCTCAAGGAATCTCCGAAACCAGGCGAGAAGGAATTCCTCACAGAAGGCGGTTTTGAGAAGTAGCAAGAGGGTTCTACCAATCCTCTGTTCTCTGATTCCCAGAACCAGGCGAGAAGGGAATCTTATCGCTCACATCGTCAAAGGGACAAAGTGGTCGCGCGCTGACCAGACTCCTATCGGCACATTTTCCCAGAATCTCTGAGGAGATCTACTTGTAATCTTTTTTTAAGAATACTTGTAATTTAGCTCCTCAAACTCTTTTGTAAGTTTTCCCTTTTGCAAACATAAAGGAAAACAAGATGGCGACTCCGCTGGGGAAAGTATTCTCCTCTGCTGAGAATCAAGTGTCGCAATGCGACGATCAGACCTTCGGGTCTATCTCTGAATTCAACAAAGTCGGTGCAGCCAGAGCTTCTCTGGCTAAATCTTCAAGGAAAGTCTCTGCGGAGACTGAAAAGGTTCCCTGCAAACCTGCTGTGGTGCTCTGGCGCAACAGGAAGCATGCCCGCAGACCGAGCCCTGCACTCTTGAGAACTTGGTCATCCAGATCGACCAAGGAAGATTTGAAGAAGTCCTCTCTGGGGGTGACCTGACGCTTCGAGCACGGAAGCACAGGAAGGTCTTCACGACCAAGGTTTCAAATCAGAAACCAGAGGCAGAATTTTGCCAACACCCCACAGCCCCGCGTGTGGCTATTCAAGTTCCTCGTGAACCTAAGCATCTTCCGTCAAGGCGGATATGGAAGCCCAAGCACAAGTCTCCAACCGAGGTTTCCGGTGTAGTCACGCCGAAACTGCGCCTTTCCCACGAAGAAAAGGGTAAGATGCCTATCTACCCTAACGATGCTGCCAATCATGAAGTCCCGACGGCGATCATACCGTCGCTCAAATCAAAAGCAGCAAAGCCTTCTGACAGCCTCGCTTTCACAAACGGGGCCACCATACCAAAGCATACTCATTGGATCCAAGGCCGCGAGCTAAGGCCAAAGAGTCATCTAAGGCTAATCCCCTTCGCGGCGGAATAGCGGATAAAGCACCTCGGCGTGCTCCGCTCTCTAGTTCATCAAGCACTAGTTCGCACCTGCTGGCGAATCTAGATCTGAAGCACTATTCAGTGCTAATCCCTTTGCAGGGATAAGAAGAACGGAGTATCGTCCCATGTACACTTCGAAAAAGCTTCTCTACGAAGTTATCCAGGCTCTGTTGGGCCTGACCTACGAGAATTCCTGGTAAGCAAGCGGAAGCCGGAGCCCCTCCGAATTACTTCCCCTGTTGTCAAAGAGGATGCCGACTTGTGACAATCCATTCAACCCGCTGCCGGCTACATCCAACCATGGCTGTATCTCCGCACCGGCAATCGGTGTTTGATCGGTTGTCCGCACATGCTCCTACGAGGCATCGCGGAAGGGGCGCCCCCCACCAGATCCAATCTCCGCCTCCGTCAATATGACCGGAAGAGGCCGAGAGCGAGCAAGGGGAGTCAGACATCATGGTAGGTGTACAGAATCCAGTCCTTACAGTTCTCCAGATCCAGATTATAATCCAGGCCTAGGCGAGGTCTCGGTACAAGAAGAAGGTGTTTTTCGAAACACCAGATCCAAGGTGGCAATACCCTACAATTACGAGCAACCCTCTCTCGACGGCCCTGATCCCGCCATCACCCAGGCGATCACCCCAATCATCTGATGGAGAAGATGAAGACAGTGGGTATGCCTCTTCAGCAACAGTCAGTTCTATACAGACGGACAAAGCATCGGTCAATATGACCGATAACGCCAATGACGACCTTCGTCGGCGTTTGGAAGCTCAGGAGCAGACCTCTAGAACTCAGCAAGAGACCCTGGACAATATTCAACAGATGCTCGCTCAGCTCCTCAGCAACCGGAATGATGATACCGGGAGAATCATGACGAGGAGGGACATCTCAGCAATGATCCGCCCAAGACGGAGAGATCTAAGGGAGGCTCTTCCCTGGATGCCGAAGTCCTTAAAGGCCTTCAAGCTCAAATTTCATCCCTGGCTCAGAAGGATGAATTGAAGAAAGTGGGGGTAGTCCGTCCTTACCCACTGGAATGGGATTCGGTGCCATATCCGCCAAAGTTCAAACCACCAACGTTGCATACGTATGATGGTAAGAGCTCGCCCAATCAGCACATCTACTATTTCCGGTCTCAGACTGGTAATGTCATAAGCAACGACGCCATCATGGCTAGGCTGTTTATTGGCACTCTAAAGGGCGTGGCATTCGACTGGTTCCGATGCCTCCCTCCAGGTTCTATCAATTCCTGGATTGACCTAGAAACTCGGTTCCTCTCTCGCTTCTATGAGGACGACACTGAAGTGACCATGGACAAGCTCCTCTCCACCGTGCAGAAGAAGGGCGAATCTGTCTGTGACTACATTGAGCGGTTCAGAAACTTATCCTTGATGTGTCCAGCAGGGATGCCGTTACCCATGCTCTTACAGACATGCAGGCACAACTTCTTGGATCAAGTAGAAGTTCGCATGGGGGCTGTCAAAGCCCACACTTGGAAGGAATTGGTCGAACAAGCTGAGATAGCTGAGAAGTCGGCTAAAAAGTTCGAGCCATCCGCCCCTAGAGGCAAATGGGGTACGAACAGCAAAGGACGCGGCGACCCGCCTTAGTCTTCCCAAGCTAAAGGGAAAGAGATTATGTCCGTAGAGTTATCCGGAGACGTGCAGTCGAAGGCCAAGAAGAGCGGCTTCAACAATCAGGAGCCCAAGTTCCCTCCAAAATAGTACTCCTTCAGAGATGATCAGGTGGTCACGATATTCCACCTGCTCCACAAAGGGAACAAGCTGAAGCTGCCGGATGCTCGACGTCCTGATAAGATAGGGCGCACAAACGACCCCAAATACTGCCTCTATCATAGGATGATTCACCATCCTACTGACAAGTGTTATGTCCTCAAGGACAGGATACAAGCCCTGATTGACGCCGGCGTCCTCACACTGAAGACGGAGCAGAAGAAAGTCACTGCCAATATGGTGGCCCTTGAATTCGGCACAGCCCAAAAGGTCATGGTTCCTGACGGGACCTATCCACCCCCACACCGCGGTGGAAATCAAACATTCTTCAGCCATAGCTAAAAATGACAAGGGTCTCGTTCCTTGACATTGGAGACAGGGGAAGTTATGTGGATATACCCTGACCTCGTCCAAGACGTACAGCGGACGTCGAAGGACTCCAGCAAAAAGGGCAAGCCCTACAATGTCATCTCTGTCCTGCCAGATGATGACAACCTTACTTCGGCTTCCCCCAGTGACTCAGAAGGAGAAAAGCGTGCTTGCACAGCGTAGGCAGATGCGCCTCAACAGGCGGGCACCCGGTCTGGAAAATCATACTTAAGGCAGTATGACAAGTCTACTGACGAGATACAACAGCAAACGACGTCAGTACCAATGCCGACATCCACTCCAGTCCCGACCAAAGGGAGAGAAAAGCCTAAGGAGGTGCGGTTCGACCATGTGTTGAAGAAACCGCCAAGCCAAGGGCTAGACACGCCCTTCCGCTTTGATATATTGGCCCACTTAGCCAATATCCCAGCTCGTATCACAATACACGAGCTCCTGCGTCTCTCCAAAGAGACACGAGAAGTGCTCAGAGATGCTTTGGCCAACTCAGAGGCTCTTCTGACATGCATACCAGAGGTCTCTAATCATGACGCCCAGTCTTCTACCCAGAATGCCATCATGTACTGTCAAAGGTGCCTGCTATTACCTTCACGGCGGAAGATATGCTTCAACAAGCATGATCGACCTCTGTACTATACCGGATATATCGGTTCAACATGCATTGAAAGAGTACAAGTCGATCCGGGGTCTGCACTCAGCATCATCCCCAAAAGGCTCCTCTACTTCCTCGGCATACCACTGTACAGGTTGTCTGCAACCACCACTACAATATACGATTTTAACGCCGGGAGCAGCCATCTGCTTGGAAAGATTCGGCTCCGCTGCAGAATCGGAAGCTTGAAGTCAGAAGTGACGTGCTATGTCATTGATGCTGACACATCATATAACTTGCTGCTAGGAAGACCTTGGATCCATGCCAACTGGATCGTTCCTTCCACTCTCCACCAATGCTTCAAATATGTTGAAGATGATGTGACAGTACGAACTGTCTTCGCTGAAAAGTAACCCTTCAAGGGGGTGGAAAACTACTTTACCGATGCCCTCCTGTATCAAGAGGCCGACGGAACGCCTGCAGAGCCATTGCCAGACGATGATGAAAGTGGCAATGAGGCGGATTCAGAATCCGAAACAGGCATGCCAGCCATTTTGATTGGCGAACCAATTACAGCATGTTTCCTCAATGACCCTCAATGTAATACTCCTTCTGATGAAGAAGGTGAATGGGTAATTAATGACAATATTTCTTTTGATTATCCTGTGAGTATGCGGTCGATCAAATCCATTATGGATGGCTCTCTGCACATGCCCGTACATAAGCCAAATGCGGCCAGTACATCTATGGAGGTCATAGAAGGGGCTACGCTGGTGGTCCCTCCTTCCAAACAAGGTCAGTCGCCGATAATCTTCGGCAGAGCCCGGCCAGGGAGATTCTCAACTACAGACTCAAGCTCAGAGTCGGATGCTCCACAGTTCTTTCATTACGCGCCATCAGCGCGCCATATTATGAAGAAGATGGGTTACAACCTGAAGCAGGGAGGCGGCCTAAACTTTGGAAAAGGGAGGCGCAGTCTAATGCATAATTTTGTCCCGAAAGGGAAGCCTGCAAATTACTATGATAGTACACGCAGGGGGTTAGGGTATGTCACACCCACATCATCAACAACAGTTCAGGTCAAAGACGATGGATCGATCCCATCACAGTCGGCCTCATCCTCCGAATGGGACTCTGATGTCAGCATAGGAGGGATATTCGAAAGCCTCATGACTTCAAGCAGTCAGTTGGAACCCGCAGAGGTTGCTGATGAGGAACCTTGGGCCCAGCAATTAAGTCTCCAATGGGAAAAACGGTTCGAACTGCGTGAGCCGCCTACTGAAGACAAGGTGACGCAGGTCAATCTGGGAAGTCAAGATCATCCCAAACCCATCTTTATAAGTGAAAGCCTATCACTTATAGAAAAGGAAGAATTGATAATGCTCGTAAAAGATTATATAGACGTCTTCGCGTGGAGCTATGAAGACATGCCCGGACTCGATCCACAGGTCGCTATGCACCATCTAAACATCAAGCCTGACGTCAAGCCAGTCAAGCAGCAACAGCGTCGGTTTCGCCCGAACATTATGGAAGCTATTGAGGCCGAAGTTCACAAGCTCATTGCATGTGGCTTCATTCGGGAGGAGCAACATCCAGATTGGGTGGCTAATATAGTCCCCGTCCTCAAGAAGAATGGCAAAATACGGATCTGCATCGACTACCGTGATCTCAATACGGCCTGTCCCAAGGATGAATTTTCGCTGCCATCACTGATGTCATGATTGACAACACATGCGGGTTCGAGAGGATGTCTTTCATGGACGGCTTCTCAGGGTACAACCAGATCAAGATGTATCCTGATGACGAGAAGCATACTTCTTTTCGAACGCCATTGGGGGTATACTGCTACACTGTGATGCCCTTCGGACTGAAGAACGCCGGAGCAACCTACCAGCGCGCAATGAGCACGATCTTCCGCGATCACCTCCGGAAGACAGTAGAGTGCTATGTTGACGACATTGCTGTCAAAAGTCGCAACAAAGACGAACATCTTCGCGACCTAAGAACGATGTTCAACATAATGCAGGCTCATCAGCTGAAAATGAACCCGACAAAATCCTTCTTAGGAGTATCCAGCGGCAAATTCCTTGGGTTCATTGTCACATCAAAAGGGATCCATCTGGACCCAGACAAAGTCAAAGCCATCCAGGACATGCATCCACCGAGGAACCTCAAAGAGCTCAGAGGCTTGCAAGGCAGGTTGGCCTACATCAGAAGATTCATTGCAAATCTCTCAGGCCGCTGTCAAGCCGTTCACCCGACTTATGAAAAAGGGTACTGCCTTCATATGGGACCAAGCTTGTCAAGAAGCTTATGAAGACATCAAGAGGTATCTCACAAAACCCTCCGGTCTTAGTGGCCCCTACATCAGGGAAACCATTCTTGCTTTATGTAAAAGCTCTGGACTATTCCCTCGGCGCCCTCCTCGCTCAGAAGGACGACAATGGCCACGAGCAGGCCATTTATTATCTGAGCAGGACTCTCATAGGAGCGGAATCTCGCTACAATCCTGTTGAGAAAGAGTGTTTAGCTCTCGTCTTTGCTGTTCAGAAGACACGGCATTATTTGGTTGGCCAAACCATACATGTCATCTCCAGGGTGAATCCTTTACGTCTTCTTATGACGAAGCCAGGGTCACTAAATTCAAGATTGGCTAAATGGGCACTTCTGCTGTCTCAATACGACATGACCTTTATTCCTCAGAAGGCGGTCAAAGGCCAAGCCCTTGCGGAATTCTTGGCTGCTCATCCAGTTCCGGAGCATTCAAAACTTCACGAAGACATCCTGATGAAGTCTTCGAGTCTAATGCAACCTCAGCAGAGGAAGTGTGGCAGATGTTCTTCGACGGAGCATCGCGGATGGGCCCCAAAGGAAAGATTATTGCTGGAGTGGGGGTTGTTTATCTCCCCACAGGATCATATCCTTCCCAGAGCATTTTCTTGACAGAATCATGCTCCAACAATGTAGCAGAATACAATGCTCTGCTCATCGGTCTCCAGCTTGCCCATGGAATGGGGTACGCTACCTCGAAGCTTACGGCGATTCAAAGCTGGTCATCAGTCAAGTCAAAGGCGAATATGAAGTCCTCCATGAGAACTTGGTGCCTTACTATCATATAGTCATCAAATTGGCTAGCTTATTTGAAGGCTTCTACATCGGGCATGTGTCCGATCTCAAAATACCAAGGCGGATGCCCTCGCTGCATTAGCGACGACGCTAGCCTTACCGGCCAACACCGAGTATCACCTCACAGTCGCAACCCGGCATCTCGTATGCTCCAAGCATATGCTAAGGATCCAAGAGGTCCATAATATCTCCGTGGATCCTGAGCCGAGGGATTGGCGCTTCCCTCTCATTGACTACGCTCTGCACGGTCTGCTTCCAGACGATCCAAAAGAAGCGGCGTCCATCAGACGAAGGTCGCTCCGTTTCTACTATGATCCCACTTTGAAGACACTCTACCGTCGCTCATATGATGGTGTCCTCCTCCGTTGCCTTTCCATTCAGAGGCACAGGAAGTGCTAAAGAAGCACATGATGGCATTTGCGGAGCTCACCAGCCGGGTCCAAAGCTTAAAGACAGGCTGCACAGACTTGGGTACTACTGGCCGACCATGATGGCCGATGCCACCCAATATGCACGAAGGTGTAAGGCGTGCCAGGTCCATGCAGACGTCATACACCAACCTTCGGAGTTGCTCCACCCTACTGTTGCTTCATGGCCATTTGAAGCATGGGGAATCGATGTCGTAGGGCCAATCAGTCCCTCTTCGGCAAGAGGTCACCGGTTTATCCTGGCAATAACCGATTACTTCTCAAAATGGGCAGAGGCCATACCGTTGGCCGAAGTCAAAACCTCCAATCTGGTTAGCTTCATCAAACACCATGTCATCCATCGATTTGGTGTCCCCAGGCGAATCATCCACGACAATGGTCCTCAATTTATAAGCCAAGGATTCTATCGGTTCTGCGATAAATACGAATTCAGAATGTGGCTTCAACCGCCTACATCCTGCCGCCAATGGCTTAGCAGAAGCATTCAACAAGACGATCATCAGCTGCTCAAGAAGTTCGTCTCCTCGAATAAGCGAGATTGGGACGAAAAGCTGGGTGAATGTCTCTGGGCTTACCGGACTACGGTTCGGACACCGACAGGCAATACGCCTTTCTCCCTGATATATGGGTGTGAAGCGGTCATCCCATTGGAATCCAGGAGCCATCATTGCGGGTAGCCTGACTACTAAGATGACATCAGAAGACAATGATCGCCTGCATCTTCAAGAGCTCGAAGCCTAGATGAGAAGCGGCTCCAAGCTCAGCAACACATCGAGCTATATCAGGCTCGGATGTCAAAAGCCTTCAATAAGAAGGTCAAGTAGAGAGTCTTCCAGAAAGGAGACCTGGTCTTAGCCGTCAGACGACGATGATATGACGCACAAGACCAAAGGCAAATTTCAGCCTAAATGGGAAGGACCGTTTGTGATAGAAACAGTCTATTCAAACGGGGCATACCACCTTATGACTGCAGAGGGCGACCTACTCATGATGCCGATCAATGGCAAATTTTTAAAGAAGTATTATCCTTAATCGAGGATCCTTCTCTCGATCAAGTTAACATTACACCTCTGATCGAGGTCTCCGTGTCTGAAGCACGCACAAAGAGAGCCTTTCTCTTCCTCCAAGTGAGGTCATACAGCCGAAAAACAACTGGGACCTAGCGTGCACCAGTTATCCTAAAAGACAATCGAGGTTGTGCAGACATCAACCTGATAATCCGACATCTTAACGATTAAGGATAGAGGAAAATGTGGCCTTTAAGCCCAACATGAGTCCTCGACAACTCATCATGCTGAGGGGGAATAGCATGGCTAGCCCAACTCAAACGATAGTTGGTAAAGGCATATCAAACCCGTTGACAGCTGAGGGTTTGCTAAAAATCCTAAGGGGCCTGTTCCCACTTGATTCCCTCTCCAGAATCACTTACCAATCTCATCCATAGAATGGTAAGACCACATATTCCGCTGTTACGTTAACATTAAACCTATGACAGATCCCCTCATTTCTCCTCGTGAGAACGAGACCTCCAAAATCACCTACCAATTTCTCATCCATAGAATGGTAGGACTACACAATCCGCTGTAAACGTTAACATTAAACCTATGACAGTGATTTCCTCGTTTTCTCCCCGAGAAGACGAGACCTTTTCCAAATCCAACCCGACTTTTGAACTTGGTGGTTCTCAACCAGTTATGTCATTGCGACCTCTGAACTGGCAGATAGCCAAGTTTCATCTACCATTGAGCTTAGCGCGTCTCAATTGTTATGGCATTGCGACCTCTGAACCAGCAGACAGCTAAGTCTCAATCTTGAGTCCTGTTGACATTTACAAATGACAGTCTCGATACTTGTTGACATTTACAAAAAGACAAGTATCACCTATTTTGAACTTGGTGGCTTCTCAAC